>JAVIAB010000046.1:52847076-52889576 GCA_032433765.1 Megaustenia siamemsis | reverse complement strand
AACTAAACTAAGCAAAGGTAAGCTAAACTAAACTAAACTAAACTAAAACTAAAACTAAGCTAAGCTAAGCTAAGCTAAGGTAAGCTAAACTAAACTAAACTAAACTAAACTAAACTAAATTAAAACTGAAACTAAAACTAAACTAAACTAAACTAAACTAAACTAAACTAAACTAAACTAAACTAAACTAAACTAAACTAAACTAAACTAAACTAAAACTAAACTAAAGTAAACTAAAGTAAACTAAACTAAACTAAACTAAGCAAAGGTAAGCTAAACTAAACTAAACTAAACTAAAACTAAAACTAAAGCTAAGCTAAGCTAAGGTAAGCTAAACTAAACTGAACTAAACTAAATTAAAACTGAAACTAAAATTAAAACTAAGCTAAACTAAACTAAACTAAACTAAACTAAAACTAAAACTAAAACTAAATCTGAAACTAATCTAAGCTTATCTAAACTAAACTAAACTAAACTAATCTAATCTAAATTAAAATTAAAACTAAAACTAAAGCTAAAGCTAAAACTAAAACTAAAACTAAAACTAAAACTAAAACTAAAACTAAAACTAAGCTAAGCTAAGCTTAGCTTAGCTAAACTTAACTTAACTAAACTAAACTAAACTATTTTCATTATTTTATTTATTTCTGTACTGCATTTTCTATCAATAGTTAAGAAATTGTCAAGGTATCCTACATTCTAGATCTCTGTATAGATTATTTCTATCTTGACACTGACTTACAGCTTCTGCATGGTATCTCCGTTTACTATCACAGTTTTAGTTGTTTTTTTTCTGGGATACTTGCGCATTTCTATAAGGTGCTCATTAATAATGAGCATGAATACACATGTCCGTTATTGCACAAAATACATTATTTGCGGGTTGAGTAGTCTAAAGGTAGGGCATTGGTCTCTAGTCATGGAGGATCTAGGTTGAAACCTCGCCATAAGTGAGAGTAGTTTGTTTTTTTCTTCTTTTATTTAAAAAAAGTTCTTAAATGTTATGTAGAACCAGTTTTAACATATGGATGTTAATCATGGGCAATAGGACAACAGACAAGAAAATCACTGGAGTCCACATTTAAAACCACATTTCTACAGAAGAATGTTGAGAATACCATGGACAGCTAAGAAGAGTAATGAAAACGTTCTGAAAGAGACCAAAGCAAAAAGAGAGCTAATTTCCAATATTAGGAAGAAATAATCATCATTTTTTGGCCATGTAATGAGAAGAGAACAACTGGAATATATTGTAACAACTGGGAAAATTTAGGGACGAAGATTTAGACGGAAGCAAAGAGAAAAAATACCAGACAGCTTAAGAGAATGGCTTGGTAGAAGGTCAACAACAGAAATGATAAATAACTGTCGAGATCGAAAGTTGTGGAAAGACATGATCACCTACGCCAGCAGGCATGACACTTGATGATGAATAAAATAAAAACATAAATATTTGATCTGTTGCCTCTTCGTGGCGTGACCATCCCCTGATGTCTTGAACAATGAGATGCAACATCTAGCGCTCTTGAAAATCGGGGCCTCGGTTGGGAAAACCACCTAACTGGGCTACCTACGTTCGGACAAGCCGTGTTCGATTCCCGCTGAGAGCAGTGTGTGAATTGTTCTCGTAGCTTGGGGGGAAAAAAATACCCCCGCGGTCGACCCAGCCGTTGGCAGAAATGGGTACCGGGGTAGTACTCTGGTAAGGTTAGACAATGCCGCCTCGCATCGTAAGTTTCGATGCTTGAAGCGACACTATCCAGAAGTCTCCGAACATATATTGATGGAAACTCGCGTGCTAAGACTTACTTTGCTTATATCCTAACCGTTACTTTACATATATCCTAACCGTTACTTTACTTATATCCTAACCGTTACTTTACATATATCCTAACCGTTACTTTACATTTATCCTAACCGTTACTTTACTTTTATCCTAACCGTTACTTTACTTTTATCCTAACCGTTACTTTACATTTATCCTAACCGTTACTTTACATTTATCCTAACCGTTACTCTACTTTTATCCTAACCGTTACTTTACTTTTATCCTAACCGTTACTTTACTTTTATCCTAACCGTTACTTTACTTTTATCCTAACCGTTACTCTACTTTTATCCTAACCGTTACTCTACTTATATCCTAGTCCTAACCGTTACTTTACTTTTATCCTAACCGTTACTTTACTTTTATCCTAACCGTTACTTTACTTTTATCCTAACCGTTACTCTACTTTTATCCTAACCGTTACTCTACTTATATCCTAGTCCTAACCGTTACTTTACTTTTATCCTAACCGTTACTTTACTTTTATCCTAACCGTTACTTTACTTTTATCCTAACCGTTACTTTACTTATATCCTAACCGTTACTTTACTTATATCCTAACCGTTACTTTACTTATATCCTAACCGTTACTTTACTTTTATCCTAACCGTTACTTTACTTTTATCCTAACCGTTACTTTACTTTTATCCTAACCGTTACTTTACTTTTATCCTAACCGTTCTTTTCCCTCTCTAAAAACATCCATCAGCAGGAGGTCCCGCGTACATTCGTGCACATTAAAGAACTGTGGCAGTTAACTCTTTCCGTACGGAAGCTTTTTATCAATGCAACAGAAGAGATTTCAGAGACAAGATGTTTCATGGTTTTAAGAATAATTCTACATATTTATCTAATATACAATCTATTATATATGAATTTTTAGATAAATGGATAAGGTATTAGATTTCACCAATACCAAGATGATACAAGACATGTAATATAGAATACTGTTTGATGACACTAATCAAATTGAGTGTGACGCACGATGTGGCGAAACGTACGGAAAGAGTTAAAATCGAAACAAACAGAGCATTACATTTACAAATCAACAAAAAAACATATCCACAATGAGGACTCCACACCGCGCTACGGAGTTCGTGCACGTGGGTCAAGGGTCAGCTCGGATTTGATCGAGATTCTCGAGGGGGGGTTAACGGAGCACCGATATATTCGTCGGTGTGCAGCGATGATGATTACCCTAATCATAACAACATCGTTTTTATATTTAAAAGAATGACGATCATCCAATGAAATATTACTTCTAAAAGAATACAGCAGTCCCTGTGGTGTAATGGAGCCGCGATAGCTCAGTGAACTGGACTACAAAGGACAAGGGGTAGGGTTCGATCCCAACCGACGGCTTCCGGGTTCACCCAGCCTTTAATGGGTACCGGATTTTTTTCCGGGAAAGTGAAGCGGCACGGGCGTAATACCGACCACATTACCCCAAAAATCATGTGCTGAAGGTATATAAAATTTATGGTCACTAACACCATATTCCCTATACGCCACTTGGCGTGACAGGGGTACTTTACTTTTTTTTTTTTTTTTTTTTACTGTGGTGTAATGATACCCAGCCTCTGAGACATCAATAGGTTGTTCATTCGCTCATTAAATAAAAAATATGGATTACCTAAAAAAAATGATATAAGAAAGAAGAAAGAATCAACATTTATCGGGCACATTATGAGAAGAGGAAAGTTGGAATACTTTGTTACAACTGGCAAGATACAAGGAAAGAGAGGTCGCGGACAACAAAAAGGAAGATTTTAAATAGCTTGGTGTCATGGCATGGAAAACTGTCAACAAGAGAACTGATACGATGTACTGTGGATAGAAGATTGTGGAAGGACATGATCGCCTGCACCAACCGGTATGGAACAAGATGATGATAGATTACGTTACACACGAGGTGATTAGAAATTATGATTTACATTAAATTGACATGTGTGTTGGAAGACATGAAAACCTCTTTCCTTCTTTCTTTCTTTCTTTCTTTCTTTCTTTTTTCTAATTTTTTTCTTTCTTTCTTTCTTTTTTCTTTCTTTCTTTCTTTTTTTCTTTCCTTTTCTTTCTTTCTTTCTTTCTTCTTTTCTTTCCTTTTCTTTCTTTCTTTATCCTTTCTCTTTCTTTCTTTTTTGTTTGGTTGCTTTGTCTTTTCTTTCTTTCTTAATTCCCTTTTTCTTGTACCCATTCCGATATCAAGATAGATACAAAGCTCTGGTTATCGCTCTTTAGACAGCTTCAATCATTGTCAATCCATGTTGTTGTTGCACTTTTTTGTTGTTATTGTCTGTCCATCTAACTCTGGGTCTGCCTCTTGTTTTTCTCCCCTTTCTTCTTATAATGTTTGCTTCGTATGGTAAGGAATCACACGGCATTCCTTCTAGATGAACAAACCAGTTTATTTGTTGTCTCTGTATGTTGTAGATTAGGGTTGGTTTAATGCTACTACTACTTTCTATTATTACGTCATTTCTGTTTATTTAATCTCATCAAAAACTATCGAATTGCTCTATTTCTATCTCATCAAAAACTATCGAATTGCTCTATTTCTATCTCATCAAAAACTATCGAATTGCTCTATTTCTATCTCATCAAAAACTATCGAATTGCTCTATTTCTATCTCATCAAAAACTATCGAATTGCTCTATTTCTATCTCATCAAAAACTATCGAATTGCTCTATTTCTATCTCATCAAAAACTATCGAATTGCTCTATTTCTATCTCATCAAAAACTATCGAATTGTTCTATTTCTATCTCATCAAAAACTATCGAATTGCTCTATTTCTATCTCATCAAAAACTATCGAATTGCTCTATTTCTATCTCATCAAAAACTATCGAATTGCTCTATTTCTATCTCATCAAAAACTATCGAATTGCTCTATTTCTATCTCATCAAAAACTATCGAATTGCTCTATTTCTATCTCATCAAAAACTATCGAATTGTTCTATTTCTATCTCATCAAAAACTATCGAATTGCTCTATTTCTATCTCATCAAAAACTATCGAATTGCTCTATTTCTATCTCATCAAAAACTATCGAATTGCTCTATTTCTATCTCATCAAAAACTATCGAATTGCTCTATTTCTATCTCATCAAAAACTATCGAATTGCTCTATTTCTATCTCATCAAAAACTATCGAATTGCTCTATTTCTGAAATTGAGTTATTTGTGGGTCATCATCATTGCACTCCGAACATGTCCATCGGTGCTCAGATCCCCTCCTCAGCAATTCCCTCAGTGTCCACCGACTGACGACTCCAGTTCTATGTTGGTTGATAAGTCTTCTTACACGCCCACTAAGTTTCTCATTTCTGGCTGTGCCCATCTTAACTCCCATTTCCATCAACCGAAGAAGTGACGTGGATCTGTGTTTGTCGAAATCCTGTGCTCTTCCCACATCCCGAAGGGCATTGATGATGTCCGCCCGATATTTCTGAAATGTGTTGATCTACGTTGATCTCTTAAATATCACTGGGAGACTGGTTGGCCTCGATGCAAGACGTCCGCCTCGAGATAGAGAGGATGTGGGTTCAAATATCGGCAGCATCAGTTGGAATTTTTATTTATGATTTCTCTCTGCGACAACCACCCCTGGTCTCAGCAGCGAGGCCCGGCTTGAAATGTCAATTACTCCTCGACGGAAAATAAATATGAGTACCTCCGAAGACGGAGTTATATCTGCCTGCGCGACGAGGGTCCCCTGTACACATGACTGCCATGTGTAAAAAAAAACCACACAAAAAAACAAGATTAACGCGCACAATTCAGTTCTTAGTCTCCAGGGACTTCGTCAGAGGATGGCGAACGCAAAAAACAAAATAATAATAATAAAACATCACTCAACAAACAATACTTTTCAACTGTGGTTTCACAGAGCAGAATCCAAGCCATGAAATATTACTTTTGTGAATGACAAATATGGCTACACTTAATTTATCGTCCCCTAAAGTATGCTATTATGTCTCGGGGATTAGAACTAAAATCCCATGTTCTTTATAAGAAACATCAGTGTCTTAAATAGTTGCAACTTTCTTAAGTCTACGACGGAGCTTGTAACACGACTCTCATCTCCGTGTGGGACATATTAAGATCAGAGTTGGCGTCCTTTAGCGTACGCATTTCTATAAGCGGGAAGTAATTATCTCCCTTTGTTCTTCATATTTTTTTTGGTAAGGTTTCATATTTTAAACTGCTACTATTATTGATAAAGACGATTATAGGCCACAGAGATGGGATTTCTCAGAAGAATGTTGAAAGTTCCCTGGAAAGCTAAAAAGACCAATGAGGAAGTTCTCAAAGAGGCCAACACAAAAAGGAAGCTCTTAAAAAACATCAGAAAGAAGCAATCAATATTTGTCGGGCACATCATGAGAAGAGGAAAGTTGGAATACTTGGTTACAACTGGCAAAATAAAAGGAAAGAGAGATCGCGGGCGACAAAGAGAGAAAATACTGGATAGCTTGGTGTCATGGCATGGAAAACAGTCAACAACAGAACTGATACGATGCACTGTAGATAGAAGATTGTGGAGTCACATGATCACCTACGCCAACCGGTATGGCACATGATGATGATGACTATTATTGATAATCCTGACGCTGTCTAAGAAAATATTGTGGCTACAGTGAGGTATGTGACTATGACTACCACTACTACTATTGTGAGAACTGCTGCTCCAGTGTGTGTAACTTCTACTACTATTGTGAGAACTGATGCTCCAGCGTGTGTAACTTCTACTACTATTGTGAGAACTGCTGCTCCAGTGTGTGTAACTTCTACTACTATTGTGAGAACTGCTGCTCCAGTGTGTGTAACTTCTACTACTATTGTGAGAACTGATGCTCCAGCGTGTGTAACTTCTACTACTATTGTGAGAACTGCTGCTCCAGTGTGTGTAACTTCTACGACTATTGTGAGAACTGCTGCTCCAGTGTGTGTAACTTCTACTACTATTGTTAGAACTGCTGCTCCAGTGTGTGTAACTTCTACTACTATTGTGAGAACTGCTGCTCCAGTATGTGTAACTTCTACTACTATTGTGAGAACTGCTGCTCCAGTGTGTGTAACTTCTACTACTATTGTGAGAACTGCTGCTCCAGTATGTGTAACTTCTACTACTATTGTGAGAACTGCTGCTCCAGTGTGTGTAACTTCTACTACTATTGTGAGAACTGCTGCTCCAGTATGTGTAACTTCTACTACTATTGTGAGAACTGCTGCTCCAGTATGTGTAACTTCTACTACTATTGTGAGAACTGCTGCTCCAGTGTGTGTAACTTCTACTACTATTTTGGGAACTGCTGCTCCAGTGTGTGTAACTTCTACTACTGTTGTGGGAACTGCTGCTCCAGTGTGTGTAACTTCTACTACTGTTGTGAGAACTGCTGCTCCAGTGTGTGTAACTTCTACTACTATTGTGAGAACTGCTGCTCCAGTGTGTGTAACTTCTACTACTATTGTGGGAACTGCTGCTCCAGTGTGTGTAACTTCTACTACTATTGTGAGAACTGCTGCTAAAGTGTGTGTAACTTCTACTACTATTGTGAGAACTGCTGCTAAAGTGTGTGTAACTTCTACTACTATTGTGAGAACTGCTTCTAAAGTGTGTGTAACTTCTACTACTATTGTGAGAACTGCTGCTAAAGTGTGTGTAACTTCTACTACTATTGCTACTGCGACCGCCGTGATTACGATAACTTTCACTGCGGTTGTCTCTTTTCATACAGTCACAATTTCTACTAATGTGACAACTCCAACTAATGTGACAACTCCTACTATTGTGACTGCGACTTCTACTACTATTTCTAATGTGACAAATCCTACTATTGTGACCGCGACTTCTACTACTATTTCTAATGTGACAAATCCTACTATTGTGACCGCGACTTCTACTACTATTTCTAATGTGACAACTTTTACTAATGTGACTTCTACTACTTTACTTACAGTGACTACTTCTACTGCGACTGCTTCTAGTTGAACCACGATTTCTATAATTACAGCTACCGTTGTATGCCCTACCATCACTCAGAACTGCCTTTGTGAACGCGACTGGAATCACAGCTTGGCGCTCGTCAGTTCACCCAGCTGATAAAGGGATGAACACCTGGCACACTGAGCTGGGGAAGATAACAGCAGCGAGGAAAAGTGCTATTCTCTCTCTCTCCCCGAAATACCCTGGCAAAGTTGTGGTGACATTTTGTTTCACTCACAGCCCTAACATAAAACAACTAAAATTCTTAAAACAACTAAAAATGAAAAGAGAACTACTAGACACAACTAGAACAAAACAAATGAGGTTTTCGGGCCATGCTAAAAGACACAACAACCTACTAAAAGTAATCTTGGAGGGGAAAATACAGGGTAAAAGAGGTAAAAGAAGAGGCAGACCAAGACTAAATTGGACGAGTAACTCCAAAAGATGGACAAGTCAGTCTATGACAACCTGCACCATCAAAGTAAGAGACAGAGGAGAATGGGGCTGCATGGTAGCCAAAATGCGTTGCGGAAATGGCACTCGATGATGATGATGATGATGATGACACAGCCCTAAAACATAAACATGTCACGTGACTAGATAATTCTTTTTTTAAATTTATTTTTTTTATTTTTGTATAACCGTTCACTCGTGTGTCTTGTCTAATCATCGGGCACCTGTTACCACACCGCTGTCCAACAAGGAATTAACCCTAGAGACAAAACAGGCGCTCTACAATAAAATCGTCATCTCATTGTTGTTCCGCCTATGCCAGTCCTGGAATCTAGGTTCAAGAACAATAAGGAAAACAACCACTATCGAGATGAACCGTGTTAGACGAGTTACAAGATACAGCCTCGAGAGATACGATCAGAAAAGAAGAACAGAGAAAAAAGCTAGGAATAATTTCCGCCACTGAATATATATGTATAAAATAACAGATCAGATCGTTTGGCCACGTGATAAAGCATAAAGACCAAAACACAACATAGGGAGCCTTCAATAAACGGCATGGGGACACCAGACCCAAGGGCCGACCACAAAAGAGATGGATTGATGGAATATTAGAAACATGAGGAGATATAACAGCAGCAGAGACAAGCACAAGTGTAAAAGGTGGATTGATGGAATATTTGAAACATGAGGAGATATAACAGCAGCAGAGACAAACACAAGTGTAAAAGATCACAATGATATCTCTCCTCGGCTCTTAAAGAGAAATGAGGAAGAAAAGAACTGCGAGAGCAAATTTTTTTTTAGTCCAAGTAAAGTTATAATAGTGAATCAACATACATTGAGGGACATACTTGGTGGGAAGTAGGAGGAGGGGATATGAGCACTTCTGGGCGTGACTGGTATGCAATTAGAATGAGCCGTTAACTTTATTATTATTATTAATATTATTATTTTTATTATTATTATTTGAGTGCCACTCCACATCGAAGGTTGGCTACCATATAGCGTCATTTTACTCTGTCTCTTGAGTTGGTAGTGTGTGATGTCACAGGTTCATCTATCCACCTTTTGGTGTTATCATCCCACTTTAGTCTTCGGCTGTTTCTGCCACGTCGACTTTATACCTTCCCTTCCAAGATGGCGTTCAGTAAACTAAACCAGTTATTGAATTAATCAGTTATTAGCTGGTCATCATGGTTGCACTCAGAATATGGCCGTAGGGGCTCAGATCCGCTCCTCAGTTATTGAGTTATTTACAGGTCATCATCTTTGCACTCCGGACCTGCCCATAGGTGCTCAGATCCCCTCCCCAGCATGTCTCGCAGTGTCCAGCGACTGACGACTCTAGTTCTGTGTTGGTTGATAAGTCTTCTTACACGCCCACTAAGTTTCTTGTTTCTGGCTGTGCCCATCTTAACTCCCATCTCTTACATCCGAAAGACTGACGTGGACTCATGGTTGTCGAATTTCCGTGCCCTTCCCACATGTCGGAGGGCATTGATGATGTCCGCCCGATTCACTGGGTGACCGTCTTCAACGACAGCACAGCTAGCCAACCTGTCCGTCCTTTCATTTTCCCGTACTCCCGCATACCCTGGGACGTAGACAAAGGTGACACTACGTATGTTTGACTTCTGCAATGGCTATAATGTTATAAATGAGAGTCTATGTGATCATGTGCTAGTCTAGTGTAATAAATTATATAGGGAGATTAGTATTGTTACAGCTCTCGGAACAATCTACTACAGCTTGTACTACTATTACTACTGCTACTACTACTGCTGTTACTACTATTACTGCTGCTACTACTATTACTGCTGCTAATACTATTACTGCTGCTACTACTACTACTGCTGCTACTACTACTGCTGCTATTACTATTACTGCTGCTGCTGCTACAGCTACAGCTACTGCTACAGCTACTTCTGCTACTGCTACTACTACTACTACTACTACTACTACTACTACTACCACAAATACTATGTACCAATTCTACTCACCCTCCGACAACTACGAATGATGCTACTACTCATACTACTATTACAATTACTTCTACAAATAATCCGACTACAATTGTTACTTGTGATTACTAAAACTACTTTTACTGATGCTACGATTTCTTCTGCAATAGTAGTCACTAGTATTATAGGCACTACTGCTGCGGCTACGACTATTACGGTGATTACTACTACAACTATAACTACTACAACTACAACAACTACTACTACAACAACAACTACAACCACTTCTACTACAACTACAACAACAACAACTGCTACTACAACTACAACTACAACAACTACTACTACTACAACTACACCTACAACTACAACAACAACTACAACCACTTCTACTACAACTACAACAACAACTACTACTACTACTACTACTACAACTACAACTACAACTACAACTACAACTACAACAACTACTACTACTACAACTACACCTACAACTACAACAACAACAACTACTACTACAACTACAACAATAACTACAACTACAACAACAACAACAACTACTACAACTACAACAACAACTACTACTATTATTGCAACTACTACAACAACAAAGATTACTACAATTACAACTACAATTGCAACTACAACTACTACAACAACAACTACTACTACTACTACAACTACAACTACTACAACAACAACAACTACTACTACTACAACTACAACTACTACAACAACAACTACTACTACTACTACAACTACTACTACTACAACAAGAACTACTACTACAACTACTACAACAACAACTACTACTACTACTACAACTACTACTACTACAACAACAACTACTACTACAACTACTACTACAACAACAACTACTACTACAACTACTACAACAACTACTACTACAACAACTACTACAACAACAACTACTACTACAACTACAACTACTACAACAACAACTACTACTACAACTACTACAACAACAACTACTACTACAACTACAACTACAACTACTACTACTACAACAACAACAACTACTACTACAACAACAAAAACAACAACTACTACTACTACATCAACTACTACAACTACTACAACTACAACTACTACTACTACTACTACAACAACTACAACTACAACTACTACAACTACTACAACAACAACAACTACTACTACTACAACAACAACTACTACTACTACTACTACATCAACTACTACAACTACAACTACTACAACTACAACTACTACAACTACAACTACTACTACTACTTCAACAACTACAACTACAAAGACTACTGTTGCGGCTACCACTATTATGGTGACTACTACAACAACAACAACAACAACTACTACTACTACAACTACTACTACTACTACAACTACAACTACAACTACAACTACAACTACAACTACTACTACTACTACTACTTCAACAACTACAAAGACTGCTGTTGCGGCTACCACTATTATGGTGACTACTACTACAAATACAATAACAACTGCTACAACAACAAACACTACTGCTGTGGCTACCACGTTTACTGTAATTATTTCAAATTATCAACAACAAAAAATGAACGTTCAATTTCTGGTTGTAGAACATCTGCTATATAAATACATACCCTAGAAAAGAACCCAAAACAATTTCGACAAAAAGAAGAAACTCTCATTTCTACTATGACACTTCCATAGAAACTTTACTTTTAATGGCCATTTTTGTTGTATCTTCAAGCGCTTGGAATTTGCATTCAGGAAAAACAGTGGCACAAAAGAAGCCATATTTAGCATGAGAACATTGATTGAAAAGTACACAGAAGTAAACAAACCAATATATGCCTGCTTCATAGACTACACCAAAGCTTTCAATAGAATACACCATAACCAACTTATGGACTGCCTAAAGGATATAAATCTAGACGACACAGACAATATGTACGACTAATATGTAATTTGTACTGGGAGCAAACAGAAATAATAAGATATAACAAGGAGAACTCTACACCCATGGACATAAAAAGAGGAGTAAGACAAGGATGCATCCATCATATATATATATCGGAGCTGTGATCGCAGCCTTATGCTATAGTCATGGGAAAGCCTTCGCGAAAGGACATTGCCTACGAAGCTAATTTTTTAGTTAGCTGAGTGGCAGTGTTCCCAAGCGTTTGGCTTTTCGTGGCAAGGCGCTGTGCCACTGAGTACGGGTTCGATCCTGCCGTGGTCCATATTTTTTTCTGTTGTTCATTATTTGTCATTTTTCCCGAGAGCTGTAAACATACCTCTTCCTCTGAATTGATTCACTGATTATCGCCTCGGAAGTTTCCCTCTATAATAATATTCATTTATTATTATTTGTCTCCATGCATCCTATCACCAAGCTTGTTCAATCTATACACTGAGCAAATCTTTAGAAACATCTCAGAGATGCCAGGCCTAAACATTAATGGAAAGATAATCAATAACCTAAGATATGCTGATGATACTGTTCTACTAGCAGAAAATCCTAAAGACCTACAACAATTGCTTAATGTGATAAACATAACAAGCAAAAAAATATGGACTAGATATGAATATCAAAAATACTAAAACTATGATCAATAACAAAGAAAATTCTTAAGACCTACAATTAAATATCACAGTTGAGGGAATACATCTGGAGACAATCCAGAGCTACAACCACCTGGGACATACTATAACCAATGATGGAAAATGTAAAATTGAAATAAACAAAAGAATAGGTATGGCAAAAAATAATTTTAATGCCATGAAAAATATACTAACAACAAAACAAATATCAGCAGGGCTGAAACTAGGAATGACAAAATGTTACATCTTCTCAATATTCCTGTATGGTGCGGAAACATGGACATTAGACAAGAAAACAGAACAGAAAATTGAAGCCTTTGAAATGTGGATTTATAGAAGAATAGGTAGAATTGGATGGGAAGAAAAGATAAGAAACGATGAAGTTTTAAAACAACTGAAAATAAAAAGAGAACTACTAAATACAATTAAGACAAGACAAATTAAATTTTTGGGGCATGTTAAAACACACAACAGCCTAATAAAAGTAATATTGGAAGGAAAAATACAACGTAAAAGAGGCAGAGGCAGACCAAGACGAACATGGACGAGTAACATCAACGTATGGACAAGTCAATCTATGACAGCCTGCACCATCAATGCAAGAAACAGAGTAGAATGGCGATCCATGGTAGCCAACCTTCGTTGCGGAGAAGGCACTCGATGATGATGATGATGATGATGATGATTCAAGCGCTAGAAACAATAACTCATCTGTTTTCCTTACCTCAAGAAACGCTTCTGCTTTATCCCTATAGTAAAACGTGAACTCTCACATTAAAGCTGTGGAATCCACTGGGCGCTGTTGTCTCAGTAAGGCAGGGTAATAACTTTCTATAAAAGCACACGTTGAATGTCCTAAACTGATCTGACAAAGTCACAATCGTCTATGTTAAAATGTGAAGGTTCTGGTAGGTTTTGACTAACTTGTTGGAAATATCGGTCTTGTGTGCGCATATTTGTCAATGGCCATTTTTACATTTAGGGATAGGGTGGTCAGCTTAACACCAGGTCGATATCATTATCACCATTATCATATTCATAAAGTACCATGCCTGCTGGCGTAGGTGATCATGTCTCGAAACAAATCATCTCGACTGTTATTTATCATTTCTGTTGTTGACTTGCCAA
Organism: Megaustenia siamemsis; assembly: GCA_032433765.1. NCBI lineage: Eukaryota > Metazoa > Mollusca > Gastropoda > Stylommatophora > Ariophantidae > Megaustenia > Megaustenia siamemsis. The sequence continues at coordinate 52,875,621 of JAVIAB010000046.1, read as the reverse complement.
AGTATTCTTTCATGCTGTACTCTGGTATATTTTCTCTTTGCTTCCCTCTATCGCTTCGTCCCTTAATTTTCCCAGTTAATACAATATATTCCAGCTATTTCCTTCTCATTTCATGGCCAGAAAATGATAATTGTTGCTTCCTAATATTGGAAATTAGCTCTTTTTTTTTTTTGCTTTGGCCTCTTTCAGTATGTTTTTATCACTCTTCTTAGCTGTCCATGGTATTCTCAACATTCTTCTGTAAAACCACATTTCTATAGTCTCCAGTGACTTTCTTGTCTGCTGTCCTATTGTACATGATTCACATCCATATGTTAAGACTGGCTCTACATAACATTTAAGAACTCTTGTTCTTGTTTCTATTGTCAAAAATGGATTGCACAGCATGTTCTAATTTTTTTAGAAATCTGCTTTTGCTTGAGCTATTCTTTATTTCACCTATGTTGTACATCTTCCATCTGAGTTTAACATTGTTCCCATGTATTTCAATTCATTTACCTGTTTTAATATTGTTCCACTTGTCTTTATTGTGCATCGCGGTGATGCCTTTTTCTTTCTATCTACCGTATACCGATACTTTCTCATACATAATATCTGACACCAATTTCCGGAGGCGAGGTGAACCAAGAATCATCTCGTTTGAGGTAGAACAAAATCGCTGTTTTTAGGAATTGAACCCGAGTACTCCTGATCGAGAATGTAACATTGTGCCATCCCAGGTTTAAATGTCAGTTTATTATTTGTTTATTATTTGTTTATTATTTGTTTATTTTTCGTTGTAATAACTGGAGAACAGAATGCAGTCTGCTAAATGAGCAGCGACAGTAACGTTTCGATGAGAAGAACACGGGTGTGTTAATGCACAGTACAGACTAGACTTAATAGCTCTCAGTGAAACGTGTGCCCGGTCCAAGAACTTGGTGGCAAGATTTTATTTGTTTCCCCAAAGGAACCATGAATGTTTTTATTGGACCGCAACTGATGGCAAGAAGAAGAAAAAGAAGAGGAGGAAGATGGAAAAGAAAGAGAAGAGGAAGAATAAAAAAATAAGAGGGTGAGGAGGAAGAAGTGTTTTGAAAGCACTCGGAAAAAATGATAAATAATCAACAACAGAAAAAAAAAACCCCACAAAGAACAATATATGGACAGAAGCTGGATCGAACCCGTACTCAGTGGCACAGCGCCTTGCCACGAAAAGCCAAGCGCTAGGGAACACTTCCACTCTGCTAGGAAGAAGAAAAAGAAAAAAAAAAAAAACTATCTTTACCTTACATAGTACCATTGCTGGTGTATGTCGGGGGGCAACGATAGAACCCGAGGGATAAAGGCCGCTTGGTCAAGCAGTCGCCATGACGTGTGAGACTCAAGATTTTTATTTCAGAAAGGGAGGAAGAAGTAAAAGAAGAAGTAGAGGATAAGGAACAAGAAGAAAAGGCAGAGTATGAGGTAGAAGAAGAAGAAAACGATGATGATGATGATGATGATGATGTAATTAATGCTACAAGGCTGACGCGACGAGGTAACATTGAAATCTTTGAAGGGGAGATAAAGAACACAACAACACCTGACGGAACCAGGGCTGAACGCGGTCATAGACTCAAAGCTGACGGTTCGCACCAGATTAGGTAAATCAGAACTTTTTAAATCTTTCTCCACCGCTTCGTGGTGCCCCTAGTGACAGACTCGTGGTCTGGTCAAGCCAGCGGGAAACAAGAGACAAAACAATACAGTAATGAAATCGAATGTGATGGGCCGACATGTGCAAATATCAGGACTTCCAACATGGAGCACATCTCTCTCTCGTTTCATCTCTTATCCCTTTATCCACATCTCCTTCACTTACTAGTCCTTATCATCCTAGATGTAGCAGCATTTATCTGTGCCTCATCGTTTGTTATCGCTGTCCGTCCTCGGTCTCTGAAGAAGGCCACATGTAGGCAGAAACGTCAGTATTTTGTTGTGTTCCTGTTTTGTAAAGCTGTCACCTGTGATCCTGTTTTGTAAAGCTGTCACCTGTGTTCCTGTTGTGTAAAGCTGTCACCATACCTTGTAGAAGTGTATGTTACACCGCGCTTCTGGCTCCCTATCTATTATAAACACCAATAAAGCACATTTGTACTTCCGGTCAATATGACGTATAGGCGGCAATGAGCAATTGAGATACTGTAGGGAAGGCTTCATTGTTACAGTTTCCTTATATTCCAAGTCCGGTTTGCTGCAGGAGATACTAAGATTAGTGCTCTGTGCACACCGTGAGCTGTGTGTTTCATCGGATGGTGTTTCTGTATTCAGATTGCTTACAATGAATAATGATATCGTATGACGAAGGACAGTTCAGTTGCGTTCACTATCGGTGCTACTATGCCTTATATATTTTGACGTGTGCTGTGTTTGCTACGATGGGGACTGCAACTTCTTTTGTTTGGATATTCCGTGAAATATTAATTCTGATGATTCCACTGGCACGGGCGGTTGAGCAATTATGGATTTTAATTCGTTTGTAGTGATACCGGGGCACCTTTGACTAATTATACAACACATTTACGCTCGATTAACGTCCTAGAAGAAGATGGATAGATGCAGTGACAGAGACATGTAACAACAAAGGAAAATCACTAATTCAGACAGTTCGAGCAGCTCAAGAACGACAAATGATATAACCACGACACCTTTTCGGTATCAGTGACAGAGACATGTAACAACAAAGGAAAATCACTAATTCAGACAGTTCGAGCAGCTCAAGAACGACAAATGATATAACCACGACACCTTTTCGGTATCAGTGACAGAGACATGTAACAACAAAGGAAAATCACTAATTCTGACAGTTCGAGCAGCTCAAGAACGACAAATGATATAACCACGACACCTTTTCGGTATCAGTGACAGAGACATGTAACAACAAAGGAAAATCACTAATTCTGATAGTTCGAGCAGCTCAAGAACGACAAATGATATAAACCACGACACCTTTTCGGTATCAGTGACAGAGACATGTAACAACAAAGGAAAATCACTAATTCTGATAGTTCGAGCAGCTCAAGAACGACAAATGATATAAACCACGACACCTTTTAGGTATCAGTGACAGAGACATGTAACAACAAAGGAAAATCACTAATTCTGATAGTTCGAGCAGCTCAAGAACGACAAATGATATAAACCACGACACCTTTTAGGTATCAGTGACAGAGACATGTAACAACAACACCTTATCGGTATCAGTGACAGAGACATGTAACAACAACACCTTATCGGTATCAGTGACAGAGACATGTAACAACAACACCTTATCGGTATCAGTGACAGAGACATGTAACAACAACACATTATCGGTATCAGTGACAGAGACATGTAACAACAACACCTTTTCGGTATCAGTGACAGAGACATGTAACAACAACACCTTATCGGTTTCAGTGACAGAGACATGTAACAACAACACCTTATCGGTTTCAGTGAGAAAGAAAAAAAGAAAGAAAAGACAGAACGTCCTTTTACTGGAGGATGATGAAGATTATTTTGTAGGATGAGTACAGCAAGAAAGTGGTCACAGATTCCATCAACGGTAGGATCTACAATTTTTCTATTTTATCCCACGGAGAGGGAAGAATTGAGGGGAGGGGATGAAATAAATATACTGACTGGACAATGCGGTTTTTATTCTTCAGTTCTTCGGTTGATACCAAGGATGTGGTGGATGCGACAATGGTAAAGAGCTGCTGGTGTTTTTTTTGTTTTTGTTTTGGTTAATTATTATTGAATTTATTTTTTTGTTTCCCTTGCGGTTCTGCAACATTACCTCTTTCAAATCACAAGACAGGACAACACGTGTGACGTATCGAGATCTTGGAATAGAGAAGTTGGAGGGATGAGAGGTAACAAGCGAACGCTGAGGAACAACAGAAGAGACAATGACAGCAAATTGAGTCAATTAGTTTGTTGTGCTTCATACAAGTATATGCTTTGAATGTCTGGTAAGAGTGAATACAACTAAGCAATAGTAGTAGTAATAGTAGTAATACATGTAGTAGTAATAGTAGTAATAGTAGTAATAGTAGTAATAGAAGTAATAGTAGTAATAGTAGTAATAGTAGTAATAGCAGCAATAGTAGTAATAGTAGTAATAGTAGTAATAGTAGTAATAGTAGTAATAGTAGTAACAGTAGTAATAGTAGTAATAGTAGTAATAGTAGTAATAGCAGCAATAGTAGTAATAGTAGTAATAGTAGTAATAGTAGTAACAGTAGTAATAGTAGTAATAGTAGTAATAGCAGCAATAGTAGTAATAGTAGTAATAGTAGTAATAGTAGTAATAGTAGTAATAGTAGTAATAGTAGTAATAGTAGTAATAGTAGTAATAGTAGCAATAGTAGTAATAGTAGTAATAGCAGCAATAGTAGTAATAGTAGTAATAGTAGTAATAGTAGTAATAGTAGCAATAGTAGCAATAGTAGTAATAGCAGCAATAGTAGTAATAGTAGTAATAGTAGTAATAGTAGTAATAGTAGTAATATCAGCAATAGTAGTAACAGTAGTAATAGTAGTAATAGTTGTAGTAATAGTAGTAAGTGTAGTAATAGCAGCAATATTAGTAACAGTAGTAGGAGTAGTAATAGTAGTAATAGTAGTGATAGTAGTAATAATTGTGGTAATAGTAGTAAGTGTAGTAATAGCAGCAATAGCAGTAACAGTAGTAGCAGTAGTAATATTAGTAATAGTAGTAATAGTTGTAATAGTAGTAACAGTATTAGCAGTAGTAAGTGTAGTAATAGTAGTAATAGTTGTAGTAATAGTAGTAAGTGTAGTTATAGTATTAAGTGTAGTAATAGTAGCAATAGCAGCAATAGCAGGCATAGCAGTAATAGTAATAGTAATACTTCTACATAAAAATACAAAGCAACAAGACTAAAGAACGACCAAGAAAAAGGTGGATAAACGGAGTCAGAAAGTCACTAAATAAAAACTAGAAGACTCAAGCAACACAACTAGAATGGTCAATAACGCTGTATATACTTCAGTAACAGTTCATGACATATGTGTATAGATATATATGTCATTTAGTGTGTTGACAGAAAGTAATAAACGATCACGTTTAGCCAGTAGTTTGGTAAAATATTTGAAAGTAAATCTAAAAAAAAGGTATTAAGCAATTAAACTAACAGAAAGACAAGACAAGTTACAACGTTTCGGCAAAAGTCTACATTAGGTGTAAAAAAAAACTATAAATACAAAATTCCGAGTTAGAATACACAAGTACAAAGCTTTTAAAAAATGGCGGAAACGACTATATCGGTTCCATTTTATGTTTATTTTCGTAGTTTTCTGTAGCTATAGGCGCAACTCCGTATATTATCTCAGACTTATTATGTGTGATATATGTATGTGGTATACGCGTATCTGCTGGTAAAATATGAGTGTCTTATGCTGGGTGATGTTATACTGAACAGCTTCTCTCGTGGCTGAATCTGCCAATATTAAGACGGTACAATATTACGGCACAAAAAGAGGACAAAAGAGGAAGAAGAAGAAAAAGCATTCGATGACAAGAAATAATATTAGGATCAAATTTCACTGAGGGTAAAAAAAATTAATAAAACTGCCGCATAACAATTTTGATAAGAGAGATCGCGGACGTCAGAAAGAGAAAATACTAGAAAGCTGGATGACATGGCATGGGAAACAGTCAAGAGTAGAACTGATACGATGTACAGTGGATGAAAGTTGCGGAAGTACTTTATCGCATACACCAAGCGGTATGGTACATGATTATGATGATGAAAGTGTCTCGGTCTAGAAAGGGATATCATCATCATCATCAACATCAAGTACCTGGCCTGCTGACGTATGTGACCATGTCTCTCCACAACTTTCGATCACGACAGTTATTTATCATTTCTGTTGTTGACCTTCTGCCAAGCCATTCTCTTAAGCTGTCTGATATCTTTTCTTTTTGATTCCCTCTAAGATCACTTCTTGACAGCTTACGAGATCATTTCTTGACAGTTTACGAGATCACTTCTTGACAGTTAACGAGATCACTACTTCACAGTTGACGAGATCATTTCTTGATATTTTACGAGATCACTTCTTGACAGTTTTAGAGATCACTTCTTGACAGTTTACGAGATCACTACTTGACAGTTTACGAGATCACTACTTGACAGTTTACGAGATCACTTCTTGACAATTTACGAGATCACTTCTTGACAGTTTACGAGATCATTTCTTGACAGTTTACGAGATCACTTCTTGACAGTTTACGAAATCATTTCTTGACAGTTTACGAGATCACTTCTTGACAGTTTACGAGATCACTACTTGACAGTTTACGAGATCACTACTTGACAGTTTACGAGATCACTTCTTGACAGTTTTTCGAGATCACTTCTTGACAGTTTATGAGATCATTTCTTGACAGTTTACGAGATCACTTCTTGACAGTTTTTCGAGATCACTTCTTGACAGTTTACGAGATCACTTCTTGACAGTTTTTCGAGATCACTTCTTGACAGTTTATGAGATCATTTCTTGACAGTTTACGAGATCACTTCTTGGCAGTTTACGAGATCACTACTTGACAGTTTACGAGATCACTACTTGACAGTTTACGAGATCACTACTTGACAGTTTACGAGATCACTACTTGACAGTTTACGAGATCATTTCTTGACAGTTTACGAGATCATTTCTCGTCAAAATACAATTTTTGGAAATATTGTACTTGTGCACATTATTTTCAACGACAAAACATTATTTTAAGGGTAATATGGACAATATCACACCAGGCCGCCCAGTTTACTCAGAGATAATCTCTGCTACTTAAATGCGGGGGTTGCTCAAGTCTAGGTTGTTCAATAAGTGAACACCGTTATCTTGATTTGTCACTTTACATTCTACATATTAATTTAGCTTTCTTTCTGTACTTACTGCTGCCTAGACCATTACTACTAATAATGCTACTACTACAACTATAACTAGTACAACTAATATTGAAACAACTACCACTACAACTTCTACTACTACTATTAGTACCGCTACTACATCTACTATCTCTACTACCACAACTACAGCAACTACCACTAATACCACAATCATTACTATAACTACAACTGCTACAACTACTACTACTACAACTACTACTGCAGCTACAACAACAACTACTACAACAACTACTGCTACAGCAACAAATACTACAGCTACAACAACATCTACAACAACTACTGCTACAGCTACAACAACAGCTACAACAACAACTACTGCTACACCAACAACTACTACAGCTACAACAACAACTACAACAACAACTACTACTACAGCTACAACAACAACAACAACTACTGCTACAGCAACAACAACTACAGCTACAACAACAACTACTGCTACAGCAACAACTACTACAACAACTACTGCTACAGCAACAAATACTACATCTACAACAACATCTACAACAACAACTACTACTACAGCTACAACTACAACTACAACAAAAGCTACAAAAACAACTACTACTACAGCTACAACAACAACTACTACAGCTACAACAACAACTACTACAACAACTACTACAACAACTACTGCAACTACTACAGCAACTACTACTACAACTACCACAACTACTACAACAACTACTACAGCAACTACTACTACAACTACTACAGCAAGTACTACTACAACTACCACAACTACTACAGTAACTACTACAACTACAACAACAACTAATACAACTACTACAGCAAGTACTACTACAACTACCACAACTACTACAACTACAACAACAACTAATACAACTACTACAGCAACAACAACTACTACAACAACAACTACTACAACAACAACTACTACAACAACAACTACTACAACTACAACATCGACAACAACAACTGAAACAACCATACTACTGCTTTCTTTTCATCTTCATCCTTAAAAAGACACAGTGCGTTGTGTTGTTAATTACAACATTTGGGAAATCTGCACCTTTCGGCTCAACACATACAACTCCGGCATTCTAACGTTCCTTTAATAATTAGTATCAGCTGCGGTGCAGTGGTTCATGCGCAAGCCCACTGTCCATGGTAATTTGAGTTCATTTGTCAAACCTGACTCGTGTTTGTGGTAAATCCAGGAATGATACGGTTTTGAGGGCACACACACACTCTTAGAAGTGGTAGAGAGAGACCGGCTCCTGGAATGTAGTGTGGCCTGGCTGAATGTTAGTTTGTGGCAATCAGCCTTGAAAATATCGGCACAGACATAATGCTAATACTTTGTACGGCGTTATTTTAATTTCTTTTGTATTTTAATTAAAATATTTTTTGTACAATTATTTTAAAGAGAGTAATTAAAATTCTTTTTTTTTTATTTTAATCAAAGTATTTTAAAATTATTTCTTTTTGTATTTTAATTAAATTATTTTAATTACTTTTTTATTTTCATGAAAGTATTTTTAACTTATTTTCAATGAAAGTATTTTCAAATTTGCTTTCATTTTTATAATTCTTTTTCTTTTAATTAAAGTTTTTAAAACATGTTTTAATTTTAATTAAAGTATTTTAAATTTCTTTTTTTTTTTCTTTTGAACTCATAATGAATGTATTTTCACATTTTTTTTTTACAGGAAGAATGTTGATAATATCATTTGCAGTTAAGAAGAGTAATGACAATGTTCTGAAAGAGGCCAAGGCAAAAAGAGAGCTAATTTTCAGTATTAGGAAGAAACAATCATCATTTTTTGGCCATGTAATGAGAAGAGAACAGCTGGAATATATTGTAACAACTGGGAAAATTGAGGGACGAAGAGATAGAGGGAAGGAAAGTGAAAAGATACCAGACAGTTTAAGAGAATGGCTTGGCAGAAGGTCAACAACAGAAATGATAAATAACTGTCGAGGTCGAAAGTTGTGGAGAGACATGATCACCTACGCCAGCAGGCATGACACTTGATGATGATGAAATAAATAACATCGAATTCGTTATTATTATTCGTTAATTATTATCCGCACCCTTGGTCTCTGGGTAGTGAGATCCGATGTCTAGCCTTTAAGGAAAAAGGCGAAAAACAAGAGGTCCCCGTGTGCATTCTGCGCACGTTAACGAACCTTTGGCAGCTGGTAATAAAAATATCGACAAAAAAGAGACAACAAACTGGTCGCTGCCTGGTCAAACTTAATAGGAAAAAATCTACTCAAAACGTGGAAAACTCTCGACGATAAAAACATGAGTGTCTCTGATATCGAAGAATATCTGCATGTATGATGGGGGGCACCTGAGCACACGGCTGAAAGTGTGAAAAATAATCAAATGTGATATTCACACAAAATTCAGTCCCTCAGAACTTCACTAGAGATATCAAGATGGCGGACGTAAACAACGAACTCCGTAATTGAGAGAAATCCTAGAGATATCAAGATGGCGGACGTAAACAACAAACTCCGTAGTTGAGAGAAATCCTAGAGATATCAAGATGGCGGACGTAAACAACAAACTCCGTAGTTGAGAGAAATCCTAGAGATATAAAGATGGCGGACGTAAACAACAAACTCCGTAATTGAGAGAAATCCTAGAGATATAAAGATGGCGGACGTAAACAACAAACTCCGTAATTGAGAAAAATCCTAGAGATATAAAGATGGCGGACGTAAACAACGAACTCCGTAGTTGAGAGAAATCCTAGAGATATAAAGATGGCGGACGTAAACAACAAACTCCGTAATTGAGAAAAATCCTAGAGATCCACACTTTTCAAATTAAAAAAAAAACTTGAAGTAGCTAAAGAGGGAAGACTAAGATAATGCGCCAATTATTTTAATGAAATTGATATTCCCCTCCCCTGCTCACCCTCTATCCTTTCATATGTAATATATACATATATATATACTACTTCTTCTTTCCTTCTTCTTTTACCTTTCAGCGTCGAGGGGAGATACATTTTGCGATCTTTTACTCTTCTGTTCGCCTCTGCTGCTGTTATGTTTGTTTCATAGTCTTTCTTATATTCCACTGATCCATATTTTCCGTGGTCGACCCTTGGGTCTGGTGTTCTCACAACGTTTGTTGAAGGCTTGTTGTGTTGTGTTTTGATCTATCTGCCTTGTCACGTGGCCAAACCATTGTATCTGTTTTTTTTTATATATATTCTATAGCGGTGGTTATTCCTAGCTTTTTTTCTCAGTTCTTCATTTCTAATCTCATCTTTCAGACTGTTTCCTATCATTCGTCTGACACATTTCATCTCAGCAGAGGTTATCTTTCTTATTGTTCTCGCATCTAGGGTCCAGGTTTGGCATTGGTAGCACAACGTTGGGATGAAGATTGTATCATGAGTGCCAGTTTTGCCTCTAGAGCTTTTTCCTTGTTGGACAATAGTGGTGATAGCTGTCCAATGATTACATATATACATGTATATATATACATATTGTCCTTTCGAGCCGAAGACGGCACATAGTGCAGAACTACAATCTTGAAAACAGAAACCTTGCATGCCAAATATATATATATATATATATATATGTATATATATATATATATATATATATATATATATATATATATATATATATATATATATATACGATGTATAAAAAAGTATCAAATGGGAAATCTAAAGACTCAAAAGTTGTAGCAAATCTCCAACATTTATACAAAGTAGTTCAGAGCTAATCCAGCAAAGATACTTTCAAAACAAAGTCATCTGCATGCAAATAAATATATATCATCTATGATACGTAATATGAACATCTAATAACGACAACATCTAGAGCTTTTAATGATAAAATGGGGCAACCAAGATATATAAAGAGACAACCAAGAAGATGGATTGAGGAAATTTACGACATAATAAAACAATACATTATCATTATGTACCAGATCCACAAGATGTGTCGTTGATAGAAAACACATCTTTGATTTTAGCCTGCGACACCTATCGGCTAAAAGCAGGGCAGGCTAAATGAAATAAATGAGAAGAATAAGGAAAATAACAGGGGCGGGGGTGGGACGTAGGATAGGAACTAGCCTAATAAATGGCCATACTGGTTGTTAGAGAGTGACAAATACTTACAGGAAGAACTTGCCTAATAGATGGTTATGCTGGATATTAGAGAGTGACAAATACTTACAGGAAGTACTGGCCTAATAGATAGTTATGCTGGATATTAGAGAGTGACAAATACTTACAGGAAGTACTGGCCTAATAGATGGTTATGCTGGATATTAGAGAGTGACAAATACTTACAGGAAGTACTTGCCTAATAGATGTTTATACTGGTTGTTAGAGAGCGACAAAAACTTACAGGAATAACTTGCCTAATAGATGTTTATGCTGGTTGTTAGAGGGTGACAAAAACTTACAGGAATAACTTGCCTAATAGATGTTTATGCTGGTTGTTAGAGAGTGACAAATACTTACAGGAAGACCTTGTCTAATAGATGGTTATGCTGGTTGTTAGAGAGTGACAAATACTTACAGGAAGACCTTATCTAATAGATGGTTATGCTGGTTGTTAGAGAGTGACAAATACTTACAGGAAGTACTTGTCTAATAGATGGTTATGCTGGATGTTAGAGAGTGACAAATACTTACAGAAAGATCTTGTGTAATAGATGGTTATGCTGGTTGTTAGAGAGTGACAAATATTTACAGGAAGTACTTGCCTAATAGATGGTTATGCTGGTTGTTAGAGAGTGACAAATACTTACAGGAAGTACTTGCCTAATAGATGGTTATGCTGGTTGTTAGAGAGTGACAAATATTTACAGGAAGTACTTGCCTAATAGATGGTTATGCTGGTTGTTAGAGAGTGACAACTATGTGAAAAAACAATAGAATATGACAGAAACCTAAATATAGTGTTTATAGATCAGGAAAAAGCGTTTGACCGTGTGGACAGGAACAAACTTTGGCAAACTTTAGAAACATACGGGGTAGCAGGACAACTTCTAGAAAATATAATAGCACTATATAAAAACAGTCAAAGTGCCGTCAGAACATCGGAAGGTCTGTCAGAATGGTTTCAGGTTACAACAGGAGTAAGACAAGGATGTGTCCTCTCACCACTCCTCTTCATCATATATATGGACAAAATAAATCAGGAAACAACCAACAACAAGGACAAATCAAATAATAACATAGAGGTAGAAAACTCCAACATCAATGAGCTACTCTTCGCAGATGACCAATGCCTAATATATGAGGATGAAAACCTGCTACAACAGCATTTAACATCTCTAGATAAAAGCTGCACAAACTACAGTATGAAAATTAACACAGCAAAAACAGAGGCTATAAGAATAAGCAAATTGAGACACCCATTAAACATCAAGATCAAAGACAAAGAAATAAAACAAGTAGAGGAATTCAAGTATTTAGGCGCAATGTTCACAGAAGATGGAAAACTAGACAGAGAAATTGACATGAGAATACAAAAAGCAAATGCTGTCACATACCAGCTTTCACCATTGTTAAGACATCCAAACATTTATATGCCAGCTAAACAACAAATGATAAATAGCATCTTCATACCAACTTTGTGCTATGAAAGTCAAACATGGACTCTTTCTAAATCCCATTTAAGAAAGATCAATACATGTGAGATGCGATGCTTGAGAAAAGTAACAAACAACACAAGAAGAGATAGAATACCAAATGAAACCATATGAAAAATGGCAGGAACAAAACCCTGCCAAGAATATATAGAACAACAACAACTTAAATGGTTTGGCCACCTGGTCAGAATGAATCCTCACCAATCACCATCAAGGGCGTTCTTCTCGAGAATGCATGGGAAAAGACCAAGAGGAAGACCCAGAAGAAGATGGATAGATGCAGTGACAGAGACATGTAACAACAGAGGAAAATCACTAATTCAGACAATTCGAGCAGCACAAGAACGACAAATGATATAAACCACGACACCTTTTAGGTATCAGTGAAAGAGAAAAGTAGAAGAAGAAGAAGAGGGCGACACATACTTACAGGAAGAACTTGTCTAATAGATGGTTATACTGGTTGTTAGAAAGCGACAAATACTTACAGGAAGAACTTGTCTAATAGATGGTTATACTGGTTGTTAGAAAGCGACAAATACTTGCAGGAAGACCTTGTCTAATAGATGGTTATACTGGTTGTTAGAAAGCGACAAATACTTACAGGAAGAACTTGTCTAATAGATGGTTGTTAGAAAGCGACAAATACTTACAGGAAGAACTTGTCTAATAGATGGTTATACTGGTTGTTAGAAAGCGACAAATACTTACAGGAAGAACTTGTCTAATAGATGGTTGTTAGAAAGCGACAAATACTTACAGGAAGAACTGGTCTAATAGATGGTTGTTAGAAAGCGACAAATACTTACAGGAAGAACTTGTCTAATAGATGGTTGTTAGAAAGCGACAAATACTTGCAGGAAGACCTTGTCTAATAGATGGTTATACTGGTTGTTAGAAAGCGACAAATACTTACAGGAAGAACTTGTCTAATAGATGGTTGTTAGAAAGCGACAAATACTTACAGGAAGAACTTGTCTAATAGATGGTTGTTAGAAAGCGACAAATACTTACAGGAAGAACTTGTCTAATAGATGGTTGTTAGAAAGCGACAAATACTTGCAGGAAGACCTTGTCTAATAGATGGTTGTTAGAAAGCGACAAATACTTGCAGGAAGACCTTGTCTAATAGATGGTTGTTAGAAAGCGACAAATACTTACAGGAAGAACTTGTCTAATAGATGGTTATACTGGTTGTTAGAAAGCGACAAATACTTACAGGAAGAACTTGTCTAATAGATGGTTGTTAGAGAGTGACAAATACTTACAGGAAGAACTTGTCTAATAGATGGTTGTTAGAGAGTGACAAATACTTACAGGAAGAACTTGTCTAATAGATGGTTGTTAGAGAGTGACAAATACTTACAGGAAGAACTTGTCTAATAGATGGTTGTTAGAGAGTGACAAATACTTACAGGAAGAACTTGTCTAATAGATGGTTGTTAGAGAGTGACAAATACTTACAGGAAGAACTTGTCTAATAGATGGTTGTTAGAGAGTGACAAAGACGTACAAAATGACAAACTGAGAAACGTTAGACGAAATGTTAGCAGCCGCTAGTTAGGAGTGGGTAGTGGACGTGCCAGCTCACAAGAGGTTCAGTTCGAGCATGATCGATTCTCACACCCTAAGATGTTTAAAGGTTTTTCTGGGAAAGTAAAGCGACTCTGGCGTAGTACCGACCAAAGTGTCCATAAACATTTTGACATTGAAAAAAAAGAATGGGCGCTAACACCATCTTTGCTATGCGCCAGGATGTGCATTGAGCCGCGTCGTGTCTTTTCCCTTTAGTCTAATTGTGTGAATAAACCCAAAACACGCCGATATGCGCCACCAGTCGTAAATCGCTGCATATTTTTGGTAGCGTCAAAGAGAAAAGAGACGATACGATAATTATACGAACAAGAAAAAAATATGAAGAACATCAAGAGGTAGAAGAAGAAGTAGAAGAGAAGAAGAAGAAGAAGAGGAAGAAGAAGAAGAAGAGGAAGAAAAATTAACAGAAAAATTATTACAAAGAAAGAGTAAACGTTGAAAAAAGAAATTAAGAACTGAAAGCGAGAAATATCATACTAGAAGAAGAAATGAAAGAAAAAAAATAATGACAATGAAGATGATGGTGATGCTGACAAAGAATGAGAAACGGGGTGTTTTAGTACAAAAAAATGTCACGATCGTCTAAGATAAAAAATTAAAATATCAACTGAATATTTATTTAAAAAGTAAATTACTATTTTCTCTTTGTAAGAAATAATGAGCTAATTGATCCACAAGAGTAAATTAAAACAAACAAATAATTCAAATAGCCCAACACCACTAACAATGACTTCTAGAATACGGCGCATCTTTACTATAATAATAATTTATAAACATTTTAAAAATCATATAGTTATTATTTATTCTATACTATTTTAATGTTTACGCATCCGTGTATATAAAAGATTAGAATTACTTGCAATGTAACGAACATATTTTAATGTGACAATACTGTGAAATTAAAATATTTAAGTTTATATAATTATTCCTTCTTGCATATTGTTTCAACGTTTATATATATTTGTAATTTCAGCATTAGAGTAGCTTGAAGTGTAAAGAGAACAAAACAATTACACAATTTTTAAAGCGAAAATGCTGTGAAATCAAATATTTTAAATACGTTACGAAAAATAAACTTTTGGATCATTCTTTCTTCGTAAGCGGGTGAGCAAAAACAAAAACAAAAAAACACCAATGTTCCGACTGCCTTCAATACAAAACTAAGTTGCTACCTAATTATGTTCAATCAAGAAAAAACTGAAACAGACTTAAACAACAGCCGATAAAAATAATAATAATAATAAATATAGACTAACACAGAAGCTAGATAGACACTCCCATATGCAAACAGAAACCCCCCAAAAATAATAAATTTAAAGTGAAATAATTAACGATAATTCCTCCCCCCCCCCCAAAAAAAAAAAAAAAAAAAAAGTAACAGATATCAAATATAATCGAACAATTCCAGCAATTTAAAGTGAAGAAATTACAGGTAATCCCCCAAAAACAGAAATAACTGTCAAATAAAAATGAAAAATGTCAGCAATTTAAAATGAAGAAATTAATTATAATTCCCAATAAACAAAAACAGCTATCAAATATAATCGACAAATGTCAGCAATTTAAAATGAAATTAATGAAAGATCCTCTACTAACATAAACAGCTATCAAATATAATTCAGCACTTTTTTTTTTACTTTAATCAGTTTAAAGTGAATGAAATTACAATGAATCCTCTAGTAACAAAAGCAGCTAACAAGGATAATCCAGAACTTTTTTCTTTTATTTTAATCAATTTAAAGTGAATGAAATTACAATGAATCCTCTAGTAACAAAAGCAGCTAACAAGGATAATCCAGAACTTTTTTATTTTACTTTAATCAATTTAAAGGGAATGAAATTACAATGAATCCTCTAGTAACAAAAGCAGCTAACAAGGATAATCCAGAACTCTTTTCATTTACTTTAATCAATTTAAAGGGAATGAAATTACAATGAATCCTCTAGTAACAAAAGCAGCTAACAAGGATAATCCAGAACTTTTTTTTTTTTTTACTTTAATCAATTTAAAGGGAATGAAATTACAATGAATCCTCTAGTAACAAAAGCAGCTAACAAGGATAATCCAGAACTTTTTTCTTTTACTTTAATCAATTTAAAGGGAATGAAATTACAATGCATCCTCTACTAACAAAAGCAGCTTCAAACATAATCACAAAATGTAAATAATTTAAGCTAGGAAATCACAACAAGACGTTTGGAGTCTCTTAGCAAAATGAGTCCTTTTGAATTGTATTTTATTTGTTAAATGCCATAGATAAATACTTAACTAAACAAAATATTCCGTTAAAAACAAATATATAAAAAACAAACTGCGCATAAATGGAATGAATACTTTTGCGGAAGTAGAATGTATGGGAAAGAGAATACTATTTTTTTTTTAAAACAAAATTAGAGACTTAAACATTGCACAAGAAAATCAGCGCGCGAAAATAAATAGAATTTTAAACTTAAATAGAATTTTAATTTTTATAAAATGTAAACGTGAAAAAAAAAATTCTAAACATGAATCGAAATTCGGAATTTCAATAGGAAATATATTATAATACAGTCTGAAATGGAATAAAATTGTTATCAGAATACAATTTAAATTGAAATAAAATGTATATTTGAATAACAGTTGAAGTCGAAATTGTGTATGTAGAAGTGAATCAAATAGAAGTGAGTGCTAGAAGTGAATCAAATTTTAATCTGAATACAGTTGAAATCATCAAAACTTCAAGTTGAATACAATCTTAGCACGAAAAAATATCAATTTTGAACAAAGAAAAACAGTTGCCTGGTACCTTACGCGCGTTTAAAATGATGTTATGAGTTGACATTTCCACTGGGGGAAAAATCAAATGAAATTGCAGCTAAATTATTATTTTTTTTTAAATAACAGTTTCGTAATGTCAAAAATCAAAATAATAGTTCGTATAATTTCAATGCGTAAAAATAAAGTAACTTAATTATATATTTAATTAAAAGGTTGTCAAATTATTATTGTAATTTACGAAAGATTTATCATAAAGAAAATAAGCATTAATGTATGTATTCTTAACTAATAAAGCACTTTTACTCTAAATAATTGTAATATTTAGATGTTATATACGAGCTTCGGTTATTTCAACACTGATAAATTCAATCTAAATTATCTGGAAAATATAAGAACACCTCTTTATTACAAAATTAATATAACTCAAGAAAGCATCTACATATAACAAATAGCTCAATTTTAATATTAAAATTAACATAATTAAGAGAAAGTTAATCTCATCAAATGAATACAAATATTAAGTCGCGTTCTTGACTTAGTTATCAAAATGATAATAAATACGTATGTAGCGATATAAACATTATAATATACTTAGTAATAAATTATTACAAACACTGTATATGTAGTTCAATAGTATTAACAATGAAGTCCTTTCAGCTTAATAAGTCCGTTAACGACGGTCGGGTCAATGCTAAAACACAAGATCAGTCGGCTTACATTTGAGGATCTGATAAGTCGAGTACTTTTTTCTGGACCAGTGGTGTTGAATATCTAACCGCGCGACTTAGTGCGCGCGCGTGTGTGTGGTGTAGGTGGGGTGTTGTTAAATGAGGATGGAACAAGGTGAGGGGATTGGGACGGCGGGGTCCAATCGGAGTGACACCAGAAAGTAAGAACTGTGGGGACAGGGGCAGACAGGTAGGAGAGTTGCCAGACTTTTCTACCTTCACTGCGATCTACATGAACAGGTAACGAAAGAGTATGGTGAGAGAGAGAGAGAGAGAGAGAGAGAGAGAGAGAGAGAGAGAGAGAGAGTGAGTGAGAGAGGGCGGGACATAAAGTTTAGGAAAGAGTTAAACATGTTAATATGGGGTTAGTTTAGCATTTCTTGCAAACCCTTAATCTTTTAGCGTCAGACCTGTTCTTGCAGTTGTTACTGTGACTATTATTTCTGTAATTGCGACTATAATTGCTGCTACTGCGACTATTATTGCTGCTACTGAGACTATTATTGCTACTACTGCGAATATATTTGCTGCTACTGCGACTATTATTGCTACTACTGCGACAATTATTGCTACTATCTATCTATCTATTGTCCTTTCGAGCCGAAGACGGCACATAGGGCAGAACCACAATCTTAAAAACAGAAACCTTGCGTGCCAAAATGTCACATATTGCAGAGATCACTGCTTCCAAAATCTATGGCTCTGTTTCCATAACAATACTTTTTACAATGACAGCTAGTATTGCTACTACTGCGACTATAATTGCTGCTACTGCGACTATTATTGCTGCTACTGCGACTATTATTGCTGCTACTGCGAATTTTCTGCTGCTACTGCGACTATTATTGCTACTACTGTGACTATAATTGCTGCTACTGCGACTATTATTGCTGCTACTGCGACTATTATTTCTGCTACTGCGACTATTATTGCTGCTACTGCGACTATTATTGCTGCTACTGCGACTTATTTCTGCTACTGCGACTATTATTGCTGCTACTGCGACTATTATTGCTGCTACTGCGACTATTATTGCTGCTACTGCGACTATTATTTCTGCTACTGCGACTATTATTGCTGCTACTGCGACTATTATTGCTGCTACTGCGACTATTATTGCTGCTACTGCGACTATTATTGCTACTACTGTGACTATAATTGCTGCTACTGCGACTATTATTGCTGCTACTGCGACTATTATTTCTGCTACTGCGACTATTATTGCTGCTACTGCGACTGTTATTGCTGCTACTGCGACTATTATTGCTGCTACTGCCACTATTATTGCTGTAATTGCGACAATTATTGCTGCTACTGCGACTATTGTGGGAGCCGCGATAGCTCAGTGGTTAGTGAACTGGACTATAAAGGACAAGAGGCAGGGTTCGATCCCAACCGACGGCTTCCGGTTCACCCAGCCTTTAATGGGTACCGGATTTTTTTCTAGGAAAGTAAATCGGCACGGGCGTAATACCGTCCACATTACCCCCTAAATCATGTGCCGAAGGTCTGTAAAATTTATGGTCACTAACACCACATTCCCTATACGCCACTTGGCGTGACGGGGGTACTTAACTTTTTTTTTTTTACTGCGACTATTATTGCTGTAATTGCGACTATTATTGCTGCTACTGCGACTATTATTGCTGTCATTGCGACTATTATTGCTGCTACTGCGACTATTATTGCTGCTACTGCGACTATTATTGCTGCCACTGCGACTATAATGCTGTCATTGCGACTATTATTGCTGCTACTGCGACTATTATTGCTGCTACTGCGACTATTATTGCTGCCACTGCGACTATTATTGCTGTCATTGCGACTATTATTGCTGCTACTGCGACTATTATTGCTGCTACTGCGACTATTATTGCTGCCACTGCGACTATTATTGCTGTCATTGCGACTATTATTGTAGCTACTGCGACTATTATTGCTGTAATTGCGACTATTATTGCTGCCAATGTGACTATTATTGATGTCATTGCGACTACTATTGTAGCTACTGCGACTATTCTTGCTGTAATTGCGACTATTATTGCTGCCACTGCGACTATTATTGCTGTCATTGCGACTATTATTGTAGCCACTGCGACTATTATTGCTGTAATTGCGACTATTTTTGCTGCCACTGTGACTATTATTGATGTCATTGCGACTATTATTGCTGCTACTGCGACTATTATTACTGTAATTGCGACTATTTTTGCTGTCACTGCGACTATTATTGCTGCTACTGCGACTATTATTGCTGCCACTGCGACTATTGTTGCTGTCATTGCGACTATTTTTTCTGCTACTGCGACTATTATTGCTGCTACTGCGACTATTATTACTGTAACTGCAACTATTACTGCTGCTACTGCGACTATTATTACTGTAACTGCAACTATTACTGCTGCTACTGCGACTATTATTATTGCGTTTACCCTGGCTCTAATTAGTTCTCCTGTGACCATAAAACTAGTTTACTACTGCACTGTGCTTATCTGTGACAATTAAACCGTTGATCGCTTTAAAAATGTACTATTCCTATGAAATGTACTACTACTACTATTACTATTAGTACTCATACTACTACTACTACAACCACTACTACTGCATCTGTTATTATTGTGGAATGCAGTTTGGCCACTATTAGTAAAAACGTTACTACAGAGTAACTTTTGTTACTAGTTTTTAGTGTAGTAAGTTACTGCGATACTTACGCAGAATAAAAGGATGGAAATGGCAGGACAAAATCACTAACACAGAATTATGGAAATGTACCAGTCAAATACCAGTGGATAAAGAGATACAGCGAAGAGGATGGCGCTGGATAGGACACACACTCCAGAAGCCAACTGAGAGTACATAAACACCAGGCCCTGTTTTTTAATCCCCAGGGGGAAAAAACAAAGAGGAAGACCACAAAATTCTTGGAGAAGACAGACAGAAGCAGAGATGAAGATGATGGGGAAGACATGGAAAGATCTTAAAAGAATGGCAAGAAACAGAACGACTTGGAAAGTGTTTGTTGAAGACCCATGCTCCACAGGGAGCTGAAAGGTAGAAGAAGAAGGAGAAGTTAGAGCAATAATTTATATTTATTGAACTACACCGTTATCGGTGCTACTACCATACCACACCCTCTATTAATACTTTGTTTTACTGAATCCACTACTAATGAAATGTTCACCCAGCCTTTAATAGGTACCGGATTTTTTTTTCTGGGAAAGTAAAGCGGTACGGGCGTAATGCCGACCACATTACCCCAAAAATCATGTGCCGAAGTTCTGTAAAAGTTATGGTCACTAGCACCATATTCCCTATACGACACTTGGCGTGACGGGGGTACTTTACTTTTTATATACCAATACTGTGACGTCAACGTATTTATTACTGTCACTGCTTCTAATACAAACTATACTACATGTACTACAATTACTAGTACTGTAGCATGAGCAATGTAGTGTATTGATATTACTTAACATTAGCAAAGGCGTTCGATAGTGACACAGCTGAATGTAGTTAGCGACTTACTGACGACGGTCGTGACCCAGAAATACCCAGATCCTACTCCACATCTTCGTGGTACCCAAAAGTCTAATCTGAATAAATTAGTAGGGATAAGAGAGGGAAGGCAAAACGATAATTTAAAAAAGTCACGATAAAGTCGGATGTGTGGGGCCGAAAGGTGCAAATATCACAGTTCTACTGCAAACAACAACACAGCGGAAGCATGCCCACTTAACTTCCTTTCAAGGACGGATGACGAAGAGGCGCACATATTCTTTTAGTCAGTGGGCGAACACAAGTGAGACGATCGTTCACCTTCACGACAAAATGAACGTGGGTTCAAATCCAGCGACGGTGTCGTTGTCGACCGAAGAAACAAAATGGGTACCTGACTCGCTGAGTTTGAGAAACTATTACCAGAGAGAAAGAGAACTCATTTTCTTCAGCCTCTATATGTTCGGTTGAAACGCGAAACTTAGTGCTAGAAGCCGCTGTAGAATCGTGACAAGCGAAATGAGAATAAGAGAGCCCGTTTCGATTCTGTTCGGCGTTCATAAAATAGGTCCTGTTATGTTTTTGTTTTTTTCTGGCAAAGAAAGACGGACAGACGTAACTACGACCATGTTACCCAAAATGCGTCATTTAATAAAAAAAAAAAGCTAGGAATAACCCCAGCCATAGAACATATAAAGTAACAACAGATGAAATGGTTTGGCCACGTAACAAGGCAGAGTAACCAAAATGCAACACAACAAGTCTTCAATAAACGTTGCGAGAATACCAGACCTAAGGGTCGCCAACGAAAAAGATGGATCGATGGAATATTAGAAGCACTAAGAAACATAACAGAAGCAGAGGCTAGCAGAGAGCAAAAGACCGCACATTATATCTCTCCTCGACGCTGAAAGGCAAATGAGTAAGGAAGGAAGAAGAAGAAGCAAAAGAAATCAAGAAAATATTGTCATGAACGCCATATTCCACATAATCTACTATGTTTGACGCAGTTTTTTTCCCTTATTAAGTTCGCTAGACAACGTTATATATTACTGCCCGTTAATTACAACTACTTAATTATTTTGCTGCTCCGCAATATTTATTTCTTTAATTAATTACAACAGAACAAAAACAGCTAAATGACTATACATGTATAACATAACAAATGGTATACACTACAGGCAAACGATAATGCCAGCTATAAATAGAAATGATAGATCATATCTAACGTTAGTTCTGATAACTCCTTTTTTTTTTTTTTTTTTTTTTTTTTTTTTTTTTTTGCAACAAAAATCACTAATAGGAAACAAAGCATACATAATACAACTGTAGACGTTGAAAATGGCACAATTACATCTAACTAGCACATCAAATACATCCGTCACCACTGGCAGTGTTGTCACAACTGCTAATCTCGTCTCTTCCTGCCGTTATATTTACAAGCTCAAAATCCACGCGAAGAGAGCTATTGATAACAGTGGCAGCTTCCAATCTGATATCACTGTACAAGTGGAAATATCTTTGCCTTGGTGGCTTAGAGCACGAGTGTTTGGTTCTTTTACAAGGGATCGACTAAGAAACACCGAGGGGGCTTTGAGGGTGTGAAGAGAGGGAGGGACACATGAGCCAAAAGGAAGAAAGGGGGCGGGGCAAGGCGGGGTGAAATACCCAGGGTATGGAAGGCGTCACCTACCGTGAATGTCACACGAACAGGTAGATTTGCTGAGTTCTCGAGACAGCTCATCGACTCGCGCATTCTTAAAATGCGGTGTCTGAGTGTAGCTTTCCTGCGCTGGCCAGCTCTTGTAGGTCATTGGCGCAGGTGGTTTTTTAACCCCCCCACCCCAGCTCCAAGCAGATATACTACTATTTTCGGAACGTGAAGTGGTTTTGTCCGCTACAGGATTTACTTTATATCCTTTATGCAGTAGTCTTACTCCAAATTGTACCTTTTTTTTCTCTCTCTAGTTCTAGCTTAAGTATTATTTGGAGATGTTTTATTTTGTTTGAAATAGATTTCCTGAGGGTGTGCTTTACCCAATTGTAAGTATATATATATATACACACACATACACGATTTATCCTACTTCAAGCACATCATCATCATCATCATTGAGTGCCGTCTCCGCATCGAAGGTTGGCTACCATGGAGCGCCATTCCACTCTGTTCAAGCATATATATATATATATTACGAGTAGGTATTGTTTTTCTATGTCAAAGCAGTTCCTAAAATGGGAACCATGGGGTAAAAGAAGAAAAAAGAGGCCGCTGACACTTCATAAAAAAAAGACATCGTCGGACATGAAAGTATTAACCTTCTATCTTATCTCCCTTCTTCCGCACAAAAGGCCAATAATTAGAAGATTGTAATTTCTATAAACAAATGTGTATTTTCCTTATTTGACACAAACACTGATTTTAAAACTGAGCAGTTTTTCCCTATTGAAGGGCATGTCATTTTTTTGCGATGTATTTTTTTTTCATTATCAAAGAACATATATTTGTCAATGTCCTGTTTTTACGCTTATACATATTCTTTGGTGTCATCATAAAAGTTCAAAAAAATTTTTTATACACTTTAAATATATTTATAGAATGTCTATTTAGGGTTATATACGCGTAATACAATCCAAGAAGTGATGATGCAAAAATAAGAACACTGATGTCGCAGTAGAAAGGATATCATTTTTTTTTTCATTTATTGCGTTTGTCAGCTTTCACCTCTGGCGAAGTTCCTAGTGTCTAGGCACTGAATTGAACGTGTTAATTGTACGTGTTAATTGTACGTGTTAATTATACGTGTTGATTGTACGTGTTAATTCTTCCCACCTCCACCCCCTACCTACCCCCCCCTCCCCTGGCCGCCAGCGTGTGCACAGGAGTCCTTCGCCGCACAGGCAGATAACTCCGTATTCGGAGGTACTCATATTTTTTGCTTCTCGATGAGTACTTGACGTTTCAAGCCGGGCCACGCTGCTGAGGCCAGGGGGTGGTTGCCGCTCACAGAAATAACAAACAAAAATCACAACTTGCAACCGGGATTTGAACCCACACCCTCTCTGTCTCGAGATCGACCAGTTCCCGGTGAAAGGGACCAGACAAAACCAAACCAATGTACCCTGCAAGCTCTGCCATCATATATGTCCAACTGGAATATATTGTAACAACTGGAATATATTGTAACAACTGGAATATATTGTAACAACTAGAATATATTGTAACAACTGGAATATATTGTAACAACTGGAATACATTGTAACAACTAGAATATATCGTAACAACTGGAATATATCGTAACAACTGGAATATATCGTAACAACTGGAATATATCGTAACAACCGGAATATATCGTAACAACCGGAATATATTGTAACAACCGGAATATATTGTAACAACCGGAATATATTGTAACAACCGGAATATATTGTAACAACCGGAATATATTGTAACAACCGGAATATATTGTAACAACCGGAATATATTGTAACAACTGGAATATATTGTAACAACTGGAATATATTGTAACAACTGGAATATATTGTAACAACCGGAATATATTGTAACAACTGGAATATATTGTAACAACCGGAATATATTGTAACAACTGGAATATATTGTAACAACTGGAATATATCGTAACAACTGGAATATATCGTAACAACTGGAATATATTGTAACAACTGGAATATATCGTAACAACTGGAATATATTGTAACAACTGGAATATATTGTAACAACTGGAATATATCGTAACAACTGGAATATATTGTAACAACTGGAATATATCGTAACAACTGGAATATATTGTAACAACTGGAATATATTGTAACAACTGGAATATATCGTAACAACTGGAATATATTGTAACAACTGGAATATATTGTAACAACTGGAATATATTGTAACAACTGGAATATATTGTAACAACTGGAATATATTGTAACAACTGGAATATATTGTAACAACCGGAAAAACTGATCTAGACTGGTTAATGTGCTACTGAGGGCACAACGAAGAGGTAGAGTATTGCATGAATAGTTTTGGTTCAACAATCCTGTGTTACCAAATTATCAAACTGACGTTAGGGATCAAATGAAAAAGCGTGAAACAAAATTAATATGACATTGTTACATTTTTTTATTGAAAAATATGGACACTAACATCATTCTATTCTGTTCTGTTCTGTTCTGTTCTGTTCTGTTCTGTTCTGTTCTGTTCTGTTCTGTTCTGTTCTATTCTATTCTATTCTATTCTATTCTATTCTAATGAGCCAGTTACATTGCAGTCAGATATTCCCTATATACCCTCCACCACTTGTCACAGCATTTTTCAAAATGCATTGACAAATTCCGTTGTCACAGTCGCTCCGAGCACGTCCTTCTTCGGCTGCACAGGGGACGATTAGAAACATTTAATCGCGTCTTACAAAATGCAGGCAAGTAAAAGTGTCACTATGTTTTTTCTCCTCGCGCCGTTCAACACGGGGTCAATATTCTTCATATACCAGAGGTCTTTAAGGAAATCCTTTACATCTTGAAGTTTTACAACGAAGGTCAGGGACGTTCACCTGAGCTGATTGAGGTCAGCTACCCATAGTTGGCAGCATACGTCAGGATCGGCGAATAACAGAGCTGATCAAGACTCTGCTCCACCTCACAGCGGTGCTCATGTGAAACAGACTATCCTATCTGGCCAAGCAAGTAGGGATCGAAGAGGGAAGGCAACCAAGTACTTTAAAATGCCGTGCTAAAGTCGGATGTATTGGGCCGGAAAGCGAAAATATACAGTTTCTCTGTTCATGGGATCTGATTCAATGCAGTCAAGAATTCCCCATTTCCAGTCTACTCATATCACAGCTCCCTCTAAAGTGCCTTGGCAAATTATGTTGACAAGATCGACTACCATGCAGCCTTAATTGCTTACAAAGGCGACGTTTCTAAATGACTTACATAGAATAGAGCGTGCACAATCACTTCTACACTTCAGTTTCCACAAAAACACACACACTTAAAAAAAAAAACTCGTTCAGTGCGGAAATGCAAAGGACAAGATGTCAGAGACAAAATATTTCATGGTTTTAAGAATCAATCTATATATGTATACTTATGTAACATATAACATATAACATATAACATATAACATATTATATATTAATTTTTAGATACTTGAACAAGGTATTAGATTTCACCAATGCCAAGATGATACAAGATATGGAAAAGGAATAAAGCATGATGATGGTTTGAAAAGTAAAAAAGTAAAGTACTTCCGCCACGCCAAGTGGCATATAGGGAATGTGGTGTTAGTGACCATAAATTTTACAGACCTTCGGCACATGATTTTTGGGGTAATTTGGTCGGTATTACGCGCGTGCCACTTTACTTTCCCCACAAAAATCCGGTACCCATTAAAGGCTGGGTGAACCGGAAGCCGTCGGCTAGGATCGAGCCCTACCTCTTGTCCTTTGTAGTCCAGTTAACTAACCACTGAGCTACCGTGATATGATGATGGTATATACTAATCAAATTGGAAGTGACGCACTGTTCGGCGAAACGTATGGAAAGAGTTAACCGACTACGTTAGTCTCTGCAAAAACAAGGAGAAATGCAGCAATTTTACGTTGTCGGTTATGGCCTTAGCAAAGCCGAACTCCAGTGCGAGCTACGTCGGCTGCATGGGCGACAATTTCAAACGATATCACCGAAAAGAGAGTACACACAGTTATTTGAAACTGCAATTCACTCGAATAAATCGAAATGAAAAGCACCATTAAAAAAAAAAAAACTGTTTCATTGACGTTACTCGCTAAGCAGGCACGAGAGTATGGTCGCCATATTTCCGGAAGTCATTGCAAATAAGCCAAAATACAATGTATCTATGTCGGCTTAACGTCCTTTTAGCAGTCGTCGGGTGATAGTGAAAAAAAAAAAGACAGATAGAGAGAAATAAAGCAAAGGAAAGATTAGAAACGAAAAGAAAAGAAAACAAAAGAAAAGAAAAGAAAACACAAGAAAGAAAGAAAGTAAGAAAGAAAGAAAGAAAGAAAGAAAGAAAGAAAACAGAAAGAAAGAAAGACAGACAGACAGCAAAAAGACAAAGAAAAGAAAAGAAAAGAAAGAAAGAAAGAAAGAAATACAGACAGACAGGCAGGTAGCAAAAAGACAAAGAAAAGAAAGAAAGAAATACAGACAGACAGGCAGGTAGCAAAAAGACAAAGAAAAGAAAAGAAAGAAAGAATGAACGAAAAAAGAAAGAAAGAAAGAAAGGAAAAAAGGAAGAAAGAGAGAAAGAAAGAAGGGAAAAAGAAAGAGAGAGAGAGAAAGAAGGGAAAAAAGAAAGAGAGAGAGAAGCTTTATGGTGTTGCAACAACATTGATCCGACGTTATGATCCGACCTGAAACATGGACAGGTCAGGAAAACACCCAATTTCAAGTTAAAACAAAGGATAAAGCATTATTTTTGTATTAAAAGTTGTCAAATTGAAAACCTGTCAGATCAGACCAGTGTGATCGTCAGTGAATTAATATGCAAGTGTGTACAGTGTGGGCCAGACTTCAAATGCTTTTATATATAGATTATCTCATACCGAGCAATATTTAAAAAACAATTAAATTTGGTTTTCCACAATTTAATGCGTATGTGCAAATAGTATGGACAACTACCACATTTTTCAATAACCAATATCCTATTTGATTTCTGATGTGGTCAACATCACGCAAGGCCGCCCTAATTTATCGGATAATCTCCGGTACCTATTTTCAGAAGATGGTAGAATTATGAAGCCGTGTAAGGCCAAAACTAGATTTTGCTAATCTGGGGATGAACCTAGACCCGTTTGGGATCCATATAGACAGCACTAACCGCTAAGCCATTTCGGATTCCCAGACTGTGGAATAATGACAATATTTGTGTTGTTCTCGTTGTTGTTCTGCAGGATCAAGGCATGATCGTTATTCTATCAGAATATGAAGTGTAACAAAATTATAATATTGTAAATATGCTCTTTTTTCTATTATTTCCTTTCTCATTTGCCTTTCAGCGTTGTGGGGAGATGTAATTTACGTTTTTTTTTAAACTGAGCTATTAGCTACTCCTGCTATTATGGTTCATAGTACTTCCAATGTTTTCCATATCTTTTTTTTTTAATTTGTTTGGTTATCAGCCCTTGGGTCTGGTGTTCTCGCAACGTTTATTGAAGGCTCGTTGTATTCTGTTTTGATCTTTCTGTCTTATCACGTGGCCAAAACATTGTGCCTGTTGTTTCTTTATGTCTTCTATAGCAAGACTTATTTCTAGCTTTTTTCTCCGTTCCTCATTTGTTATTTTATCAATCAGGCTGTATCCTGTCATGCGTCTGTCACATTTCATCTCGGTGGTGGTTATTTTTTTCTTATTGTTCCTGTGACCACCTTCTCATCTGGTAATGT
>JAVIAB010000046.1:52742076-52842076 GCA_032433765.1 Megaustenia siamemsis | reverse complement strand
ACCTCGGACTTGAAAGCGTGTACCTCAGTCAAGGTGGACTGTTTACTCGCCAGGCCTGCAAGTGTTTACTTGTGTATCTGTTAGACCTGCCCTTGACGTGGCTTTGCCATTAATGGTCTGACTGCTCAAGCCAATGGTAGTGATCTCGAGACGGGGTTTCCCTGGGTGAACTCCAATCTATAAATGTGTACCTGACTATAAAATAGGAAAGTTTAAGTGTCATAGCGCGCATTATGTTGGATAGGGTTATAGGGGAAAGATTTGACATGTAGTCAATTTGGTAGAGAAATAGGCGGGTAGACAGACATACGGACTGATGGATGGACTCCGGACAGAGAGATAGATTGACGGAAGGAAGGAAGGAAGGAAGGAAGGAAGGAAGGAAGGAAGGAAGGAAGGAAGGAAGGAAGGAAGGAAGGAAGGAAGGAAGGAAGGAAGGGAGGGAGGGAGGGAAGGAGGGAGGAAGGAAGGAAGGAAGGAAGGAAGGAAGGAAGGAAGGAAGGAAGGAAGGAAGGAAGGAAGGAAGGAAGGAAGGAAGGAAGGAAGGAAGAGCAGACTGACGAATAGACGGATGTTCAGATGAACAGTGGAATGGATAGACAAACAGATAGACAGAAAGAGAGAAACGGACTGGCATGGGGACGAGAGGACGCACTGGGAGAGAGATGGATGGATACATGAATGTATGGACAAGTAGGTTGGTAGGTAGGTAGATGAGTGAATGGATGAATGGATGAATTGATAGCTGACTATAAGTAACGTCTTTTCGAAAAGGCCAGGAAAACCAGAGGCTAGAGAAGCATCACACAACAAATGTATGCTTAAAGTAGATACAATCGATTGTAAGGTGAAAAACAAACACAATATAATCCGTTAATAAGAATGCAAAGAAAAATAGCAGGAGGAAGAATAGCAAGTGAAAAAAGAAGAAACAGGGAAAAAGGATGTAGAAGAAGAAATAGAAGAGAAGAAAGTAGAATAACAGGTGAAGGAGGAGAACGAAGAACGGGAGGAGAAGGAGAGATTGAAGAGCGGCAGGGGAGATAGGAGTAAGAAAAGGGTGGGGAAAAAAGAAGTGAGAGAAGATGAAGAAAGAATTGTTTGTTGTTTTAGAATGATTTACTATTCCGTGTCATAGAAGGTCATAAAGCAGAGTTATTGTGAGTCGCAAGTATTTGGACACAATGTTCACAGAAGATGGAAAACTAGACAGAGAAATTGACATGAGAATACAAAAAGCAAATGCTGTCACATACCAGCTTTCACCATTGTTAAGACATCTAAACATTTCTATGCCAGCTAAACAACAAATGATAAATAGCATCTTCATACCAACTTTGTGCTATGAAAGTCAAACATGGACCCTTTCTAAATCACAATTACGAAAGATCAGTACATGTGAGATGCGATGCTTGAGAAAAGTAACCAACAACACAAGAAGAGATAGAATACCAAATGAAACCATAAGAAAAATGGTAGGAACAAAACCCTGCCAAGAATATATAGAACAACAACAACTTAAATGGTTTGGCCACCTGGTCAGAATGAATCCTTACCAATCACCATCAAGGGCGTTCTTCTCGAGAATGCATGGAAAAAGACCAAGAGGAAGACCTAGAAGAAGATGGATAGATGCAGTGACAGAGACATGTAACAACAAAGGAAAATCACTAATTTAGACAGTTCGAGCAGCTCAAGAACGACAAATGATATGACCACCACACCTTTTCGGCATCAGTGAAAAGAGAAAAGAAGATTGTGAGTGCATCCACATGAACACATCAGAATCTTTTACTTCACTTGTCTCTCTCTCTCTCTCTCTCTCTCTCTCTCTCTCTCTCTCTCTCTCTCTCTGTTGATGAAGTCAACAAACTGCCCTGCTGAATCATTAAATCATTTGATACAAATAATGAACGTTTAAGATTTGTTTCGTTCTTTAAGAGACGGGTATTACTTCATTTTGTATTTATCACTTATTTTAGTGTCTCGAGGGGACTAGTTGGTTTCGAGGCAAGACGTCGGCCTTGAGACAGAGCAGTTGTGTGTTCAAATCTCGGCTGAACCTGTTGGAATTTTTATTTATGATTTCTCTCTGCGGCAACCACCCCTAGTCTCAGCAGGGAGGCCCGGCTTGAAACGTCAATTACTCATCGACGACAAAAATATGAGTACTTCCGAAGACGGAGTTGTCAGCCTGTACGACGAAGGAACCCCTGTGCACATGGCTGCCAGGGAAAAAATGGATTAACACGCAAAATTCAGTTCCTTGTCTCTAGGGACTTCGTCAGAGGTGAAAACTGGCAAAGCGAAAAAAAAACTTCACTTGTCCCTCTCTCTGTTGATGAAGTCAACAAACTGTCCTTTTGACTAATTAAATCATTTGATACAAGCCATGAACGTTTATGATTTGTTCCGTTCTTTGAGTGATGGGCATTACTTCATGTTATATTTATCATTTATTTTAATACTGCCTCGGCGACATACTCTCACAGATCACATTATTACTATGTTACGTATCAATCAGAAAGTGTGATCAACGCACACATGGTTGTTTGTCACGAATACTTTAGTTGTTTTGCACATTTATGTGGATTTAAAAGAAAAAAAAAGAGAAGGATATTAAACATAGCCTGGGGAGACTGGTTAGTCACGAGGTAAGACCCCGGTCTCGAGACAGAGCAGTTGTGAGTTCAAATCCCGGCTGCGCCATTTTTGTTTATGGTTTCTCAAAATTAAAAAAAAAAATGTAAAAATTGAATTTATAAATCTATCTTTCTTTCGCCTGAAGTATTGTCTATATCTGCAATGTCTTTTCCTGTATAAATTTTACTGTCTTTTGTAATTCTTGCAGTGGCCCATATAGTTTTGTCTGTAGTGTTGTATCTATGGGCCAATGGAGTTTCCTCAGTCTACTATATTCAGTGCAGTCTTGAAGTATGTGTTCAGCAGTCTGGGGTGCCTGTCCACATGTACAAGTAGTTGAAGTTCCGATCTTGAATTGTGTATACATGTGACTATGGAGTCGATTGTGTCCATTTATTTAATTTGTAAATGAAGTAAAATATTTTAAATATTTGGGAACATCAGCCGCGATAGCTCAGTGGTTAGTGAACTGGACTACAAAGGACAAGGGGTAGTCTTCGATCCCATCCGACGGCTTCCGGGTTCACCCAGCCTTAAATGGGTACCGGATTTTTTTCTGGGAAAGTAAAGCAGCATGGGCGTAATACTGACCACATTACCCCAAAAATCATGTGCTGAAGGTCTGTAAAATATACGGTTACTAACATCATATTCCCTATACGCTACTTGGCGTGACGGGGGTACTTTACTTTTTTATATGGGAACATCAATATCTGAAGATGGTAACATTAATAAAGAAAGAAACATTAGATGCAAAAAGGCAAACCAAACTGGGAAAATATTGGGACAGAAATCCCCTATACTTCAACACATAGTAATACCTATTGCCACCAAGAAACATCTTATACAGAGTATATTCATTCCAATATTGTGCTACCAATGTCAAACATGGTCACTTACGTCTAAGCATACAAGAAAGCTTGTCACCACAGAGATGCGATGTCTGAGAAAAGCGCTTGGAGTGACCAGAAAAGACAGAATCAGAAATGATATTATAAGAGAAAGAGTAGGCATTGAACCAATCCCAAGCTACATACAGAAACAACAAATAAATTGGTTTGCCCATCTAGAAAGAATGCCGTGTGATTCCTTATCATACAAAGCATATATTAAAAGGGAAGAAATGAGAAGAGCAAGAGACAGACCCAGAGTATGATGGACAAACAACATCAAGAACTGCTACAACTTCAATTGACAATAAGTGGAGCCACCAAAAGTGCCAGAACCAGAACTTTGTACCTCCCTGACACCCGAACGAGTTAAAGAGGAAGTGAAGAAGAACAAGAAGAAGGAGAAGATGGAGAAGAAGAAGGAGAAGATGGAGAAGAAGAAGGAGAAGATGGAGAAGAAGAAGGAGAAGATGGAGAAGAAGAAGGAGAAGATGGAGAAGAAGAAGAAGAAGATGGAGAAGAAGAAGGAGAAGATGGAGAAGAAGAAGGAGAAGATGGAGAAGAAGAAGGAGAAGATGGAGAAGAAGGAGAAGAAGAATAAGACTTTGATTAGAAGAAGCTTATCGTAACTTTTGCTATTAAAAATATAAGATATCACGCCATGAATGCTTCAAATTGTATAATCTTTTATTCTGTTACAAACATTATGTGTCTCAATTATCACATCAACATTGACTTTAGCTAGACATATTATATTATGTGTCCGGTGTCATAAATTGAAACCCCTTTAATAAAATATTGGTTTAAAAAATAAGGGAAATGTACTACACTCAGAACACAAAAGCCTAAAAATAATGCAGCATTTCCAGAGCTATATCTAAAATGTCACTTTTATATTAGATGAAGCAACTGTGAGGGTCTGTGTAAATTCATTATCTTTTCTTCAACACTGATTATTTGTGTTTATTTTTCTGGTGACGCACTCGAGGCTAATGCAAATTAGTCGTGATTCTCTTAACTTCATCATCATCATAATCATATACTATACTGTTTGGTGTAAGCGATAATGTCCTTCTATAATCTTCTATCTACCGTGTGTCGTATCAATTCTGTTGTTTACTATATTCCATGCCATGACATCAAACTATTTAGTATTTTCGCTCTTTGTCGTCCGCGATCTCTCTTTCCCTGTGTTTTGCCAGTTGTAACCAAACTTTCCTCTTCTCATGATGTGCCCGAAATAAATGTTCATTGTTTCTTTG
Organism: Megaustenia siamemsis; assembly: GCA_032433765.1. Taxonomy (NCBI): domain Eukaryota; kingdom Metazoa; phylum Mollusca; class Gastropoda; order Stylommatophora; family Ariophantidae; genus Megaustenia; species Megaustenia siamemsis. Next base: position 52,837,281 of record JAVIAB010000046.1, on the reverse strand, counting down.
TGATGTTTTATAGGAGCTCCTGTTAAGTGTAGATATTAAATTGTATTAGGACATAATCTTGCTTGGCAATATAAGAAGGTAGTTTGCCATTCCTTTCCTTATTGATAGTGACTGTACTAGTCGGAGATCGCAGCCATTGTCTCTATACATGAGATCCTCTGCCTGCCATCGCGGTGTGGGGACCATAACCGGCACCACTTGTCGGCTGCTCCCACAACACCATCCACCACCTGCTCAAATGGCTTCACGTAACCCTGATAGGGGGGGCTAAACGGGAGCTCCACCTTGCCCAAGGGTGTCCAGAAGACTAGCGGAGGAAAGGAGATGTATTTCTCCTCCTTTGGTAAGTGGAATACCTCTACCACGCTTCCTGTTTCTTTACAGAACAAACAAGTGTTAAATTCCTTCATAAGCAAAGCAATACTTCTGGGTCCGATTAAGACAGTCTACCCCCCCCCCCCCCCCGCCTCCACATTCAGTTCAGTTTTCTTCAACACTTTCATAAGCATTATTATAATCCATTCCAGTTGGCGTAGGCGATCATGTCCTTCCATTATTCTCTCTCCCCAGTACACCGTATCAATTCTGTTGGTGCATGTTTACTATGCCATGACACTAAGTCGTATCTTCTTGCTTTGTCATCCGTGAACTCTCTTTCCCATAATGTTTCCAGTTATAACCACGTATTCAAATATTCATCTTCTATACATATTCAGAAGTAAGGCAGTACAACTACATTTGTTTTCCGAGAATCAGGCCCGCAAACCGCGCAGCACTGTTGTAAATCTGTGCCAATACAAGAACATTTCCCGAAGTACCACTTCCCTCCCTTGCCTGGCTATGCGTACGTGGGGTATGGCGTTAGTGACCATACTTTCTATGACCAAATCACATCTCTGGATGATGTGATCGTATCACGCCAGGCCACCTTTACTTAACTGAACAAAAATATCTGGTACAAATTTTTAGATGCTGGGAGAACAGTAGACAAACAAATGAAAAGACGATTAGAGGCCACAGAGATGGGATTTCTCAGAAGAATGTTGAAAGTTCCCTGGACAGCTAAAAAGACCAATGAGGAAGTTCTCAAAGAGGCCAGCACAAAAAGGGAGCTCTTAAAAAACATCAGAAAGAAGCAATCAACATTTTTTGGGCACATCATGAGAAGAGGAAAGTTGGAATACTTGGTTACAACTGGCAAAATAAAAGGAAAGAGAGATCGCGGACGACAAAGAGAGAAAATACTGGATAGCTTGATGTCATGGCATGGAAAACAGTCAACAACAGAACTGATACGATGCACTGTAGATAGAAGATTGTGGAGGGACATGATCACCTACGCCAACCGGCATGGCACATGATGATGATGATGGGAGAACCCTGGAGCCTTGTCAGTCCGGACAAAAACCTGCCACTGCTGGGGATCGACCCGGATCGCTGTTATTAAGAAGTGAGCACACTAACCACTCAACCACGGATGCTTAAGGGGAAATATATGTTCCCTTATTTTCCATTAAACAAAGACACTCACTACACCTTTTCGTGGGTGGTTTGGCCAGTAGCATGCCAGGCAACCAAACTTAAAAAAGAAAACAATTCTGGTACAAATTTACATGGGCTGGTTGAAACACGAAGGAATCGTATAAATTTTGTACACGAGCCCTGGCTGTTTTAAACCAAAACAAGGCTAAAGAAATAAAGACTGTCCGCTGATAAAGATTTTAGGAGTTGAAACCCTGGGTTGCTTAATATTCTCTTATCCGCTATAAGCTGAAACATCATATTTTCAGTTGTTTTATTCTTTAATCTTGTCTTATCCGCTATAAGATGAAATATCATATTTTCAGTTGTTTTATTCTTTAATCTTGTCTTATCCTCTATAAGGTGAAACATCATATTTTCATTTGTTTTCTACTTTAATCTTGTCTTATCCGCTATAAGATGAAACATATTTTCAGCTGTTTTCTACTTTAATCTTGTCTTATCCGCTATAAGATGAAACATATTTTCAGCTGTTTTCTACTTTAATCTTGTCTTATCCGCTATAAGATGAAACATATTTTCAGCTGTTTTCTACTTTAATCTTGTCTTATCCGCTATAAGATGAAACATATTTTCAGCTGTTTTCTACTTTAATCTTGTCTTATCCGCTATAAGATGAAACATATTTTCAGTTGTTTTCTTCTTTAATCTAGTCCTATCCTCTATAAGCTGAAACATCATATTTTCAGTTGTTTTCTTCTTTAATCTTGTCTTATCCGCTATAAGATGAAACATATTTTCAGTTGTTTTCTTCTTTAATCTAGTCCTATCCTCTATAAGCTGAAACATCATATTTTCAGTTGTTTTATTCTGTATTCTTGTCTTATCCGCTATAAGATGAAACATATTTTCCGTTGTTTTCTTCTTTAATCTCGTCATATCCGCTGTAAGCTGAAATATCATATTTTCAGTTGTTTTCTTCTTTAATCTTGTCTTATCCTCTATAAGCTGAAACATCCTATTATCAGTTGTTTATTCTTTAATCTTGTCTTATCCTCTATAATATTAAACGCCATAGTTTCAGTTGTTTTATTCATTAATCTTGTCTTATCCGCTATAAGCTGAAATATCATATTTTCATTTGTTTTATTCTTTAATCTTTCCATGTGATTGTTGTTCCACTTCTGCTTACTGCTATTCCTCCGTCTGTATCTTAAATGTTATGCTCATGTGCATCGCTGTTCGTAGTTTAGAATTGATTCAACGCTAAATATCTTTATTAAAACATTATTTGTAATTCGTGCCTTGATTCCACAACACAGATAAAGGGGGCCAACAGTAGCATTGGTTGGGCCCCTTTTAAGGCAGGGGGTCCGGTACTTTCGCCATTGGGGGGGGGGGGGAGTTCATGAGATAAGTACCAAATCGTTTTTACCATACTTTGATGTCATCATGGTAAAATGTACTTTGTACTGTTATTTTAGGTGTGTAACCCGGTGCATCCGATTTCAACATTTTTGTGTCTCTATATTCCTGATCCCAGCCATTTTCGCTGTCCAGGCATGGGTAATCACTTGGCAGCTTCGTCATCACTAGAACAGCTCTTGGGCATGTGGACACATTTGATCCTCTATCACTTTATGATGGAGACACGCCAGTGCATCAATGTTGTACAGATGTACTACTTTAGTTCGTTTAGAAATTCGTGCCCACAGAGTTGATTAATTAGCTCGGAAACTGTTTGATGAATTTCTGTAATTCTTTTTCGTGAATTTTTTTTTTTCACCGACCTTCAGTCTGATTTTTTTCCCTACTGTCATGCATTTTGGAAAGATTTTTGCTTATTTGAGGATTATAAAAATATGATTTTCTTGCTTGTCCTAAATTTTATGATTCTATAATACCCACATTTGTTGTAATCAACTCACTAATTAAAAAGGCAAATTTCACATGCACACCACACAATCTTAGCACCGTTTCGCACGTTTAACTTGTAATGTCACGCCACTCCGAGGTTTTTTGGGGTAATTTCATTTCCGGTTTCTTTTTAAATTGGTCCAGAGGCGTATTTTGACAACATATTTACTATTAATGAATATTCCTGCATGTGTGATAATTTGTAAGCTGTTGTGAAGTGACTACTTGATTTTTATAACCATGAAGAGTTTAAAGTGTACATTCATCACTATGCAAAAGGTAACTGTGTTATTGTACATGCACTTTTGCAATAAATGTGTAAGGGGTCGGTTATATTACTACTCAATGTAATACGGATACGGCTTTGGCTTGCACTGTTAGAAAATTAACACAATTTCAGTAAAATCTTATGTTTAGAGCACGCTTTTTGGTATTTTCCTAAAATTATATTTAAAAAAAAAAACGATTTGTGCAAAATTCAGACTACATTTGTACTTAAATGTTATAAAATATGAAGGTCGGTGCAAAAATAAGATTTCATGAAAAAGAATTACAGAAATTCATCAAATAGTTTCCGAGATAGATCAAGTCTGTGGTCACAAATTTGTGAACGAACTATAGTAACGTTTTATTGAAGAAACCCTGATTAAATAATAAAACATCTGTAGAGTTATCATTGTGTGTGGTGTCAGGTCTGATCAGCCGTGGCTGGCTAATGTTGCAAATATGAGAGAAAGGTCTCTAGCTCACACAAAATGTCTGATAGACAAGTCTCTAGTTCACACAAAACGTCTGATAGAAAAGTCTCTAGTTCACACAAAACGTCTGATAGAAAAGTCTCTAGCTCACACAAAACGTCTGATAGAAAAGTCTCTAGCTCACACAAAACGTTAGATAGAAAAGTCTCTAGTTCACACAAAACGTCTGATAGAAAAGTATCTAGCTCACACAAAACGTTAGATAGAAAAGTCTCTAGCTCACACAAAACGTTAGATAGAAAAGTCTCTAGCTCACACAAAACGTTAGATAGAAAAGTCTCTAGCTCACACAAAACGTTAGATAGAAAAGTCTCTAGCTCACACAAAACGTTAGATAGAAAAGTCTCTAGCTCACACAAAACGTTAGATAGAAAAGTCTCTAGCTCACACAAAACGTTAGATAGAAAAGTCTCTAGCTCACACAAAACGTTAGATAGAAAAGTATCTAGCTCACACAAAACGTTAGATAGAAAAGTCTCTAGCTCACACAAAACGTTAGATAGAAAAGTCTCTAGCTCACACAAAACGTTAGATAGAAAAGTCTCTAGCTCACACAAAACGTCTGATAGAAAAGTCTCTAGCTCACACAAAACGTTAGATAGAAAAGTCTCTAGCTCACACAAAACGTTAGATAGAAAAGTCTCTAGCTCACACAAAACGTCTGATAGAAAAGTCTCTAGCTCACACAAAACGTTAGATAGAAAAGTCTCTAGCTCACACAAAACGTCTGATAGACAAGTCTCTAGCTCACACAAAACGTCTGATAGACAAGTCTCTAGCTCACACAAAACGTTAGATAGAAAAGTCTCTAGCTCACACAAAACGTCTGATAGAAAAGTCTCTAGTTCACACAAAACGTCTGATAGAAAAGTCTCTAGCTCACACAACATGTCTGATAGACAACTCTCTAGTTCACACAAAACGTTAGATAGAAAAGTCTCTAGTTCACACAAAACGATAGAAAAGTCTCTAGTTCACACAAAACGTTAGAAAAGTCTCTAGTTCACACAAAACGTTAGAAAAGTCTCTAGTTCACACAAAACGTTAGAAAAGTCTCTAGTTCACACAAAACGTTAGAAAAGTCTTTAGTTCACACAAAACGTTAGAAAAGTCTCTAGTTCACACAAAACGTTAGAAAAGTCTCTAGTTCACACAAAACGTTAGAAAAGTCTCTAGTTCACACAAAACGTTAGATAGAAAAGTCTCTAGTTCACACAAAACGTTAGAAAAGTCTCTAGTTCACACAAAACGTCTGATAGAAAAGTCTCTAGTTCACACAAAACGTCTGATAGAATAAGCTATGATCTGCATACAACTTTTGATAGAAAAGATTAGTCTACACAAAAATTCTAATAGAAGATGCTGAACTACACAACAATTCTAATAGAAGAGGCTGAACTACACAACAATTCTAATAGAAGAGGCTGAACTACACAACAATTCTAATAGAAGAGGCTGAACTACACAACAATTCTAATAGAAGAGGCTGAACTACACAACAATTCTAATAGAAGAGGCTGAACTACACAACAATTCTAAAAGATAAGTCTCTGGTCTTCACAAAACTGCTGACAGAAGATACTTTTCTAAACACAACCTTTGATGGAAGAGTATCTGGTATACACAAAATTGTGATCGGTTCTACTGTCCATTCATTACAAGTCACACACATTGTGTAACAGGATTAATCTTGAACATTCAGTACAAGTCACACACATTGTGTAACAGGATTAATCTTGAACATTCAGTACAAGTCACACACATTGTGTAACAGGATTAATCTTGAGCATTCAGTACTGCCCACATCGTTGTGCGGTAACCTTGAACATTCAGTACTGCCCACATCGTTGTGCGGTAACCTTGAACATTCAGTACTGTCCACATCGTTGTGCGGTAACCTTGAACATTCAGTACTGCCCACATCGTTGTGCGGTAACCTTGAACATTCAGTACTGCCCACATCGTTGTGCGGTAACCTTGAACATTCAGTACTGCCCACATCGTTGTTCGGTAACCTTGAACATTCAGTACTGCCCACATCGTTGTGCGGTAACCTTGAACATTCAGTACTGCCCACATCGTTGTGCGGTAACCTTGAACATTCAGTACTGTCCACATCGTTGTGCGGTAACCTTGAACATTCAGTACTGCCCACATCGTTGTTCGGTAACCTTGAACATTCAGTACTGCCCACATCGTTGTTCGGTAACCTTGAACATTCAGTACTGTCCACATCGTTGTTCGGTAACCTTGAACATTCAGTACTGTCCACATCGTTGTTCGGTAACCTTGAACATTCAGTACTGCCCACATCGTTGTGCGGTAACCTTGAACATTCAGTACTGTCCACATCGTTGTGCGGTAACCTTGAACATTCAGTACTGTCCACATCGTTGTTTGGTAACCTTGAACATTCAGTACTGCCCACATCGTTGTGCGGTAACCTTGAACATTCAGTACTGCCCACATCGTTGTGCGGTAACCTTGAACATTCAGTACTGCCCACATCGTTGTGCGGTAACCTTGAACATTCAGTACTGCCCACATCGTTGTGCGGTAACCTTGAACATTCAGTACTGCCCACATCGTTGTGCGGTAACCTTGAACATTCAGTACTGCCCAACTCGTTGTGCGGTAACCTTGAGCTGCATGTTGTTTTTGCTTGTCGCTCTTAAATACTCTTGACTGTAGGTTTATACTTTGTTAACTACTGACTCCTGATCTTAAGGTAGTTCAGATAAAGTAACTAGCCTAACCGTACACGGACGTTAAATGGGAATCCATGCGTCCAGGTTGAGCACGCTTAAGAATCCTTGGTAAGTGAAAATAAAAAAAAAGAACATGATGTAGAAACTACCTGGCAACATCAAAAGAAGAATAGTCTGGATATACAGCAGCAATGCAATGAAAACTAAAAAAAAAAAAAAAACGTTTCGACCGAAAACTATTCATCTGTGATCAAACACAAATAAAATATAATTAAATCTTTAAAATTCAGAAGCGACGAAAGTAACATTTATTCCATCTGTCAAAGAAATTAAAGAGACGAAAGTAACATTTATTCGATCTGTCAAATAAATTAAAGAGAGGAAAGTAACATTTATTCCATCTGTCAAAGAAATTAAAGAGAGGAAAGTAACATTTATTCCATCTGTCAAAGAAATTAAAGAGAGGAAAGTAACATTTATTCCATCTGTCAAAGAAATTAAAGAGAGGAAAGTAACATTTATTCCATCTGTCAAAGAAATTAAAGAGAGGAAAGTAACATTTATTCCATCTGTCAAAGAAATTAAAGAGACGAAAGTAACATTTATTCGATCTGTCAAAGAAATTAAAGAGAGGAAAGTAACATTTATTCCATCTGTCAAATAAATTAAAGAGATTTCTTAAATTACCAGGCAAAGCCATCACTGTAAAAAATGGACCCTGTACACCGCGCAGACACATACCTTCCTGCACTATCATGAAAAAAAAACATCGCGATATTAAAATGTATTGACCGAGTAAAGATATGCAGCTCCGAACGCAAAAATATCATCATCATCATAATCGAGTGCCATCTCCGCAACGAAGGTTTGCTACCATGGAGCGCCATTCTGCTCTGTCTCTTGCTTTGATGGTGCAGGTTGTCATAGGCTGGTTTGTCCATCTTTTGATGTTACTCGTCCATGTTAGTCTTGGTCTGCCTCTGCCTCTATTACCTTGTATTTTCCCCTCCAAGATTACTTTTTGTAGGCTGTTGTGTCTTCTAACATGACCCAAAAATCGCATTTGTCTTGTTTGAATTGTGTTTAGTAGTTCTCTTTTTATTTTTAGTTTTTTTAAGACTTCATCGTTTGTTTTCTTTTCCTTCCATCCAATTCTTCCTATTCTTCTATATATCCATATTTCAAAGGCTTCAATTCTCTGTTCTGTTTTCTTGTCTAATGTCCATGTTTCTGCACCATATAGGATAGTTGAGAAGACATAACATTTTGCTATTCTTAGTTTTAGCCCTGGTGTTATTTCTTTTGATGTTAGTATGTTCTTTATGACATTAAAATTACTTTTTGCCAAACATATTCTTTTGTTTATTTCAGTTGTACATTGTCCATCACTGGTTATAGTATGTCCAAGGTTGTTGTAGTTCTGAACTGTCTCCAGGTCTATTCCTTCAATTTTGATATCCACTTGTTGGTTTTGAGTATTTTCTTTGTTTATGATCATAGTTTTAGTCTTTTTTGACATTCATATCTAGCCCATAGTTTTTTCTTGTTATGTTTATTTCATTCAGTAATTCTTGTAGATCGTTACAACGCAAAAACATGAAGAGTCTAAATTTAAAAGAATGGTCCAGTTTCAAAATTATACCTTACGCAAAATAAATCGGCACTTTAGAGCATCTTTTTTTCACAAATTACCAACCACGCAGTGTCTTTCTTGACACACTCCTGTATAACTACATTAATTTGACTTATAAAAATGGCGGTGCGGCGCAGATTCTCTCGTTTAAGCACATCAATTTCGCCCATAAATTTGGCGATCGACTTCAGCCTTCTCTCATATAACAATAAATTTATCTGGAAGTTGGCGTCTGTCTCAGGTTCGTCTCGCATAAACACATCGCTCCCTATCATAAAAGCACTCGCCTCTATTAGGCCCCTCGCAGTTCTCTCGTTCAAAGGTTTGTTATTCAAGTAGGTCACTGAAGATTACGTCATCGGCCTGTGTCTGGTGAGAGCGCCGGTCATTGCGGACATATTTCATTGGTTCATTGACCTTCCGATATGAGCTTGGCCAGTTTAAGTTTCCTGATAAAGTGTAACTGTGACCCAAATGCGCAGGTTATAGCTCCGAATGTCACCACTTCTTCCTTTGGCAAGCAATAAAAATGTGTGAATCAATTCAGAGGTAGAGGTATATTTACAGCACTCGGAAAAAAAAGACAAATAATCAACAACAGAAAAAAAGAACAATATATGGACCAAAACAGGATCGAACCCGTACACAGTGGCGCAGCACCTTGTCACGAACAGCTATACGCTAGGGAACACTGCCAACTCAGCTAACTTCCGTGGCAAAGCGCTGTGCCACTGTGTACGGGTTCGATCCTGCTTCGGTCCATATATTGTTCTTTGTTTTGTTTTTTTCTGTTGTTGATTATTTGTCATTTTTTCCGAGTGCTGTAAACATACCTCTTCCTCTGAATTGATTCGCTGAATTATCGCCCCGGAAGTTTCCCTCTATAATAATATTCAATTATTATTATTATTTGTCTCCAATAAAAATGTGTCTCTCTTCTGTCCGATTTTGGTATTGTCCCCTCGTCATTTTAAAAGGAAAAAATGATTTACTGTTGGTATCACTTTAATGACATGAAAAATATACTATCAGCAAGGATGATAACATTGGGAGCAAACAGCAACAATAAGATATAACAAGGAGAACTCTACACCCATGGACATAAAAAGAGGAGTAAGACAAGGATGCATCCTATCACCAAGCTTGTTCAATCTATACACTGAGCAAATCTTTAAAAACATCTCAGAGATACCAGGCCTAAACATTCTTCTTCTACTTCTTTTCTCTTTCACTGATACCTAAAAGGTGTCGTGGTTTATATCATTTGTCGTTCTTGTGCTGCTCGAATTGTCTGAATTAGTGATTTTCCTTTGTTGTTACATGTCTCTGTCACTGCATCTATCCATCTTTTTCTGGGTCTTCCTCTTGGTCTTTTTTCATGCATTCTCGAGAAGAACATCCTTGATGGTGATTGGTGAGGATTCATTCTGACCAGGTGGCCAAACCATTTAAGTTGTTGTTGTTCTATATATTCTTGGCAGGGTTTTGTTCCTACCATTTTTCTTATGGTTTCATTTGGTATTCTATCTCTTCTTGTGTTGTTTGTTACTTTTCTCAAGCATCGCATCTCACATGTGTTGATCTTTCTTAAATGTGATTTAGAAAGGGTCCATGTTTGACTTTCATAGCACAAAGTTGGTATGAAGATGCTATTTATCATTTGTTGTTTAGCTGGCATAGAAATGTCTGGATGTCTTAGCAATGGTGAAAGCTGGTATGTGACAGCATTTGCTATTTGCTTTTTGTATTCTCATGTCAATTTCTCTGTCTAGTTTTCCATCTTCTGTGAACATTGTGCCTAAATACTTGAATTCCTCTACTTGTTTTATTTCTTTATCCTTGATCTTGATGTTTAATGGGTGTCTTAATTGCCTAAACATTAATGGAAAGTAATCAATAACCTAAGATATGCTAATGATACTGTTCTACTAGCAGAAAATCCTAAAAACCTACAACAATTGCTTAATGTGATAAACATAACAAGCAAAAAATATGGACTAGAAATGAATATCAAAAAGGTTAAAACTATGACCATAAACAAAGAAAAATCTCAAGACCTACAATTAAATATCACAGTTGAGGGAATACATCTGGAGACAGTCCAGAGCTACAACTACCTGGGACATACTATAACCAATGATGGAAAATGCAAAATTGAAATAAACAAAAGAATAGGTATGGCAAAAAGTAATTTTAATGCCATGAAAAATATACTAACAACAAAACAAATAACAGTAGGTCTGAAACTAAGAATAGCAAAATGTTACATCTTCTCAATATTCCTGTATGGTGCAGAAACATGGACATTAGACAAGAAAACAGAACAGAAAATGTAAGCCTTTGAAATGTGGATTTATAGAAGGATAAGAAGAACTGGATGGAATGAAAAGAAAACAAATGATGAAGTCTGAACACAACTACAAATAAAAAGAGAAGTGCTAAACAATATTGAAATAAGACACATGATATTTTGGGGTATGTTAAAAGACACAGCAGCCTAAAGATTCCAAAACTACAACAACAACAAAAAATTACTAAAAGTAATATTGGAAGGGAAAATACAAGGTAAAAGAGGCAGTGGCCCCCCAAGACAAACATGGACGACTAACATGAAAAGATGGACAAGTCAATCTATGACAACTTGCACTAACAAAGCAAGAGACAGAGTATAATGGCACTCCATGATAGCCAACCTTCGATGCGGGGACGACGTTCAATGATGATGAGGTTGTGTATTCATATCTTGTTTTCTCATTAATTGAAAATTGCTCATTAATTGACAATTGCTCATTAATTGAAAATTGCTGTCTCCCAATTTAAGCCGGTCTATGTCTTTACCCACAGACAACTATAGTCTTTTAAGGCCTGCGGGCAGAAAATAAAACTAGATCTCACCAGCTAGCATTATGTGTTCAAATAATGGAGATATAGACGGTTGACCTCACGTTTCATACAACCACCTGCAACAACTGAAAATGTCACGCTCGTTGGTCGTTTCCATGAATTCCCTCACAAAACAACATGCCTAAGTAAATCTTTAGTTGTCTGTGGTTTACCACGCATGAAGAAAATCATTGGACTTGCTGAGACTGACCTGTGTACTGATGGACTAGGTCAATAAATGGATGTTTGGTTTTACGTCGAACAGAGTGATAGAGACAGACTTGGCCGGACCGACAGACATACATGCAGACGGGCGGGCAGGCAGGTTGACGGTGGAAAAGGACAGGCAGACAGACGGACAGGCAGGCAAGTTGACGGTGGAAAAGGACAGGCAGACAGACGGACGGACAGGCAGGTTGACGGTGGAAAAGGACAGGCAGACAGACGGACAGGCAGGCAGGTTGACGGTGGAAAAGGACAGGCAGACAGACGGACAGGCAGGCAGGTTGACGGTGGAAAAGGACAGGCAGACAGACGGACAGGCAGGCAGGTTGACGGTGGAAAAGGACAGGCAGACAGACGGACAGGCAGGCAGGTTGACGGTGGAAAAGGACAGGCAGACAGACAGACAGGCAGGCAGGTTGACGGTGGAAAAGGACAGGCAGACAGACGGACGGACAGGCAGGTTGACGGTGGAAAAGGACAGGCAGACAGACGGACAGGCAGGCAGGTTGACGGTGGAAAAGGACAGGCAGACAGACGGACAGGCAGGCAGGTTGACGGTGGAAAAGGACAGGCAGACAGACGGACGGACAGGCAGGTTGACGGTGGAAAAGGACAGGCAGACAGACGGACAGGCAGGCAGGTTGACGGTGGAACAGGACAGGCAGACAGACGGACGGACAGGCAGGTTGACGGTGGAAAAGGACAGGCAGACAGACGGACAGGCAGGTAGGTTGACGGTGGAAAAGGACAGGCAGACAGACGGACAGGCAGGCAGGTTGACGGTGGAAAAGGACAGGCAGACAGACGGACGGACAGGCAGGTTGAAGGTGGAAAAGGACAGGCAGACAGACGGACAGACAGACTGATGAATGGACGGACAGGCAGACTGGCGGGCTGACAGGCAGTGGGACAGACAGGCAGTCGGACAGACAGGCAGTCGGACAGACAGGCAGGCAGACAGCTGGACGGACAGAAAGACAGGCGGGCTGGCTGACAGGCGTGCGGACGGACGGACAGGCATAATGACAGATAGACAGATGAAGCATAAGAGAACCATTTTATACTCCTAAAACTAAAGAAAGCTTTGAATATAACCAGGATAAATAGACATTCACTCATTTTGTCTCTGTTAAATAATAATTCACTCGATTTATCTCTCCTACATAAGTATTCACTAAATTTATCTCTTCTACATAATCATTCACTAAACATATCTCTCATAAATATTCATTCACTCAATTTATCTCTCATTAATATTAGTCAAAAATGCTCAGGCGAGGGAGGCAACTTTGGCATTATATACGCTCTCCCATCAACCAACCTGTGATTTCTTTATTCAAATTCATTAAAATACTAATCATTGTTATTTTACTGTTCCAATTATTAATGTAATATAACAAGTAATTGAACAAGCTTGGTGATGCATCCTATCACCAAGCTTGTTCAATCTATACACTGAGCAAATCTTTAAAAAAACATCATAGAGATGACAGGCACAAGATAAGAAATGTTCGCTTCATGACAGGCACAAGATAAGAAATGTTCGCTTAATGACAGACACAAGATAAGAAATGTTCGCTTCATGACAGGCACAAGATAAGAAATGTTCGCTTAATGACAGACACAAGATAAGAAATGTTCGCTTCATGACAGGCACAAGATAAGAAATATTCGCTTCATGACAGGCACAAGATAAGAAATGTTCGCTTCATGATAGAAAATAATTCTGAAAAAATCATGACTTGATTGAAGAAATGTACAAAAATACAGTAGTAGTTCCACTTAGCCGAAGTCTGCGGTATCACCGCATACGAATTAAAATCCATAATTTCTCAACCGTCCGTGCCAGTGGAATCATCCGAACTAAAACTCATCCTAATGAAGGATCTAAATAAAGAAAGGCAGCTGCAGTCCCATCATAGCAGCTACAGCACGCGTCAAAAGACATAAGGCGTAATCGCAACCGAAAATGGACGCAGCCAATCTGTCCTTCGTCACACGATATCATTATGCATGGTAAACAATCGGATTATCAAAACATGATCCGGATTAAATACACATCATCATCATTGAGTGCCCTCTCCACAACGAAGGTTGGCTACCATGGATCGCCATTCTACTCTGTCTCTTGCATTGATGGTGCAGGCTGTCATAGACTGACTTGTCCATCTTTTGATGTTACTCGTCCATGTTAGTCTTGGTCTGCCTCTGCCTCTTTTACCTTGTATTTTTCCTTCCAATATTACTTTTAGTAGGCTATTGTGTCTTTTAACATGCCCAAAAAAGTTCATTTGCCTTGTCTTAATTGTATTTAGTAGTTCTCTTTTTATTTTCAGTTGTTTTAAAACTTCTTATTTTTTTTACCTTTTGTTTCCATCCAATTCTACCTTTTCTTCTATAAATCCACATTTCAAAGGCTTCAATTTTCTGTTCTGTTTTCTTGTCTAATGTCCTTGTTTCTGCACCATACTGGAATATTGAGAAGATGTAACATTTTGCCATCTTAGTTTCAGCCCTGTTGATATATATATGTTTTGTTGTTAGTATATTTTACATGGCATTAAAATTACTTTTTGCCATACCTATTCTTTTGTTTATTTCACTTTTACATTTTCCATCATTGGTTATAGTATGTCCCAGGTAGTTGTAGCTCTGGAATGTCTCCAGATGTATTCCCTCAACTGTGATATTTAATTGTAGGTCTTGAGAATTTTCTTTGTTTATGATTATAGTTTTAGTCTTGTTGATATTCATTTCTAGTCCATATTTCTTGCTTGTTATGTTTATCACATTAAACAATTGTTGTAGGTCTTTAGGATTTTCTGCTAGTAGAACAGTATCATCAGCATATCTTAGGTTATTGATAATCTTTCCATTAATGTTTAGGCCTGGCATCTCTGTGATGCTTTTAAAGATTTGCTCAGGGTATAGATTGAACAAGCTTGGTGATAGGATGCATCCTTGTCTTACTCCTCTTTTTATGTCCATGGGTGTAGAGTTCTCCCTGTTATATCTTATTATTGCTGTTTGCTCCCAGTACAAATTACATATTAGTCGTATGTCAGCGTCGTCTAGATTTATATCCTTTAGGCAGTCTATAAGTTGGTTATGGTGTATTCTATCGAAAGCTTTGGTGTAGTCTATAAAGCAGGCATATATTGGTTTGTTTACTTCTGTGTACTTTTCAATCAATGTTCTCATGCTAAATATGGCTTCTTTTGTCCCACTGTTTTTCCTGAATCCAAATTGTTGCTCATCTAATTCAGTATTGATTCTATCGTGAATCCTTTCCTGTATAACTTTTAGTAAAATAAAAAAAAAATTTTTATTAAAAATAATAAATACACAGCTCACTCAAAATACGCATCTGGACCAATCTAACAAGAAACCGGAAATGAAATAACAATAAAAAAAAAACTCGGAGTGGTATTTTCTGACAGGTTTAGAGTGCGAAACGGTGCTAAGATTGTGGCGTGGGTGAGCACTAAATTCAGTAGCTGCGGCTGCAAGCCGGACTTGGAATATGAGGAAACTGCAACAAGGAACACTTTTCATGCAGAGCCTCAATGGTTCCTCCCGCCTATTCGCCATATTGACCGGAACTCCCTAAAAATATAATAAGTTAATAAATATATAAAAGAAAAAAAAATAACAATAATATAACAACACTAATATAACAAAAAGATTTTTAAGAAAATGCCCGTCTATTAAAAAAAGCAATAATTGTTGTCAAACTTGAGCATAAAACCGTTGCACCAACTCTAACATTTTTATTTTCCACAAAAACGATGAAAGAAATAATGACGTTTGTATTTTAATGCTGCAATTTCTTCTCCAGTTATACGAATTATTGTAATTTTTACGACTGTTTTTCTTGAACAATAAGTGATTTATTCATTTTCTGCAAACTGTATTATTTAGCTTCTCAACTCAATGAAACATTTATAATGTTGTGAACAGATTTTGTCGAATATTTTTGCTAAATAGCCGCGGTAGCTCAGTGGTTAGTGAACTGGACTACAAAGGACAAGGGGTAGGGTTCGATCCCAACCGACGGCTTCCGGGTTCACCCAGCCTTAAATGGGTACCGGATTTTTTTCTGGGAAAGTAAATCAGCACGGGCGTAATACCGACCATATTACCCCAAAAATCATGTGCTGAAGGTCTGTAAAATATAGGGTCACTAACACCATATTTCCCTATACGCCACTTGGCGTGACGGGGGTACTTTACTTTTATGTCTCTAATCATTATCAAGGTTCGTCACTATATCATTACCGAAGATCATCTTTCTAATTATCACCGAGGGTTATCTCTTTAATCATTATGGAGGGCCATCTCTCTAATCATCTTGAAGTGTTATATCTCTAAACATTATCGAGGGTCACCTCTCTAATCATCTTGAAGTGTTATATCTCTAATTCTTATCGAGGGTCACCTCTCTAATCATCTTGAAGTGTTATATCTCTAATCACTATCGAGGGTCACCTCTCTAATCATCTTGAAGTGTTATATCTCTAATCACTATCGAGTGTCACCTCTCTAATCATCTTGAAGTGTTGTATCTCTAATCATCATCAAGGGCCATCTATCTAATCATCTTGAAGTGTTATATCTCTAATCACTATCGAGGGTCACCTCTCTAATCATCTTGAAGTGTTATATCTCTAATCACTATCGAGGGTCATCTCTCTAATCATCTTGAAGTGTTATATCTCTAATCACTATCGAGAGTCACCTCTCTAATCATCTTGAAGAGTTATATCTCTAATCACTATCGAGGGTCACCTCTCTAATCATCTTGAAGTGTTATATCTCTAATCACTATCGAGAGTCACCTCTCTAATCATCTTGAAGTGTTATATCTCTAATCACTATCAAGGGTCATCTCACTAATCATCTTGAAGTGTTATATCTCTAATCACTATCGAGGGTCACCTCTCTAATCATCTTGAAGTGTTATATCTCTAATCACTATCGAGGGTCATCTCTCTAATCATCTTGAAGTGTTATATCTCTAATCACTATCGAGGGTCACCTCTCTAATCATCTTGAAGTGTTATATCTCTAATTATTATCGAGGGTCACCTCTCTAATCATCTTGAAGTGTTATATCTCTAATCACTATCAAGGGTCACCTCTCTAATCATCTTGAAGTGTTATATCTCTAATCACTATCGAGTGTCACCTCTCTAATCATCTTGAAGTGTTGTATCTCTAATCATCATCAAGGGCCATCTATCTAATCATCTTGAAGTGTTATATCTCTAATCACTATCGAGGGTCACCTCTCTAATCATCTTGAAGTGTTATATCTCTAATCACTATCGAGGGTCATCTTTCTAATCATCTTGAAGTGTTATATCTCTAATCACTATCGAGAGTCACCTCTCTAATCATCTTGAAGAGTTATATCTCTAATCACTATCGAGGGTCACCTCTCTAATCATCTTGAAGTGTTATATCTCTAATCACTATCGAGGGTCATCTCTCTAATCATCTTGAAGAGTTATATCTCTAATCACTATCGAGGGTCATCTCACTAATCATCTTGAAGTGTTATATCTCTAATCACTATCGAGGGTCACCTCTCTAATCATCTTGAAGTGTTATATCTCTAATCACTATCGAGGGTCATCTCTCTAATCATCTTGAAGTGTTATATCTCTAATCACTATCGAAGGTCACCTCTCTAATCATCTTGAAGTGTTATATCTCTAATCGCTATCGAGGGTCACCTCTCTAATCATCTTGAAGTGTTATATCTCTAATCATTATCGAGGGTCACCTCTCTAATCATCTTGAAGTGTTATATCTCTAATCACTATCGAGGGTCACCTCTCTAATCATCTTGAAGTGTTATATCTCTAATCACTATCGAGGGTCATCTCTCTAATCATCTTGAAGTGTTATATCTCTAATCACTATCGAGGGTCACCTCTCTAATCATCTTGAAGTGTTATATCTCTAATCACTATCGAGGGTCACCTCTCTAATCATCTTGAAGTGTTATATCTCTAATCACCATCAAGGGTCACCTCTCTAATCATCTTGAAGTGTTATATCTCTAATCACTATCGAGGGTAACCTCTCTAATCATCTTGAAGTGTTATATCTCTAATCACTGTCGAGGGTCACCTCTCTAATCATCTTGAAGTGTTATATCTCTAATCACTATCGAGGGTCACCTCTCTAATCATCTTGAAGTGTTATATCTCTAATTATTATCGAGGGTCACCTCTCTAATCATCTTGAAGTGTTATATCTCTAATCACTATCAAGGGTCACCTCTCTAATCATCTTGAAGTGTTATATCTCTAATTATTATCGAGGGTCACCTCTCTAATCATCTTGAAGTGTTATATCTCTAATCACTATCAAGGGTCACCTCTCTAATAATCTTGAAGTGTTATATCTCTAATTATTATCGAGGGTCACCTCTCTAATCATCTTGAAGTGTTATATCTCTAATTATTATCGAGGGTCACCTCTCTAATCATCTTGAAGTGTTATATCTCTAATTATTATCGAGGGTCACCTCTCTAATCATCTTGAAGTGTTATATCTCTAATTATTATCGATGGTCACCTCTCTAATCATCTTGAAGTGTTATATCTCTAATCATCATCGAGAGTTATCTCTCTAACCTTCACCGAGGATTACCTCTCTAATCATCACCGAGGGCCATCTCTCTAATCATCATTGAGGATCATCTCTCTAATCATCACCGAGGGCCATCTCTCTAATCATCATTGAGGATCATCTCTCTAATCATCATTGAGGATCATCTCTCTAATCATTATCAAGGGTCACCTCTCTAATCATCATCAAGGGTCACCACTAAAATCATCATCAAGTGTCACCTCTCTAAACATCATCAAGGATCATCTCTATAATCAAAATCGAGGTTTATCTCTATAATCATAACTAAGGATCATCTCTCAAATCATCATCAAGGGTCATCTCTCTATTCACCAGCAAGGATCATCTCCCTAAACAATGATAAGGGCCATCTATCAAAACATAACCGAGGGTCAACACTCTAATCATCACCAAGGATCATCTCTTTAATCGTCACTAAAGATAATCTTAATATTCATCATCAATGGTCATCTCTCTAATCATCATCAAGGATCGCCTCTCTAATCATTATAAAGGGTTATCTATCTAATCATCACCAAGGATCATCACTCTAATCACCATCGAGGTTTATCTCTCTAATCATCACTAAGGATCATCTCTCTAATCATTATCGAGGGTTATCTCTATAATCATCACTAAGGATCATATCTTTAATCATCATAAACGGTCATTTCTCTAATCAGCACCGACGGTTATCTCTCTAATCATCATCAAGTGCCATCAATCTAATCATCAACAAGGGTCATCTCACTATACATCATCAATGGTCTTCTCTTTAATCTCTCTAATCATCATCAAGTGCCATAAATCTAATCATCAACAAGGGTCATCTCACTATACATCATCAATGGTCTTCTCTTTAATTATCATCAATGACCATCTCTCTAATCATCACCGAGGGTTATCTCTCTGTTCATCTCCGAGGGCCATATCTCTAATCACCACTGACGATCATCTCTCTAATCATCATCAAGGGTCATGTCTCTAATCAGCACTGATAATCATCTCTCTAATCATCACCAAGGTTCATCGCTCAAATCAGCACTAAGGATCAACTCTCTAATCATCATCAAGTGTTATCTCTTTAATCATCATCAAAGATTATCTCTCAACTCATCACTAAGGGTCATTCTATAATTACCACCTAGGGTTCTCTCTAATCATAACTAGGGATCATCTCTCTAATCATAATCAAAGGTTATCTCTCTAATCATCACTAAGGATCATCTTTCTAATCATCACCGAGTTCATCTCTGTAATCATCGCCGAGGGAAATCTATCTAATTATCACCGAGGGCCATCTCTCCAAGTATCATCAATGATTTTCTCTCTAATCTTCATCGAAAGTTATCTCTCTAATCATCAAAGAGGGTCATCTGTCTAATCATCATATAGGGTCATCTCTCTAATCTCCATGAACGGTTATCTCTTTAAACATCACTAATGATTATCTTTCTAATCATCATCAAGGGTCATCTCTCTAATCATCATCAAGGATAATCTCTCTAATCATCACTAAGGATAATCTCTCTAATCATCACAAATAATCATCTCTCTAATCATCACTGAGGATCTTCTCTCTAATTATCACTGAGGATCTTCTCTCTAATTATAACTGAGGATCTTCTCTTTAATCATCACTAAGGATCATATCTCCAATCATCACTAAGGATCATCTCTCAAATGATCTCTAAGGATCATATCTCCAATCATCACTAAGGATCATCTCTCAAATCATCACTAATGATCATCTCTCAAATCATCACTAAGGATCATTTCTCAAATCATCTCTAAGGATCATATCTCCAATCATCTCTAAGGATCATATCTCCAATCATCACTAAGAATCATCTCTCTAATCATCACTAAGGATCATATCTCCAATCATCACTAAGGATCATCTCTCTAATCATCTCTAAGGATCATATCTCCAATCATCACTAAGGATCATCTCTCTAATCATCTCTAAGGATCATATCTCCAATCATCACTAAGGACCATCTCTCTAATCATCTCTAAGGATCATATCTCCAATCATCTCTAAGGATCATCTCTCAAATCATCACTAATGATCATCTCTCTAATCCTAACTAAGGATTATCTCTCTAATCATCATCAGGGAAAATCTCTCTAATCATGACTAAAGATCATCTCTCTAATCATTATTAACGTTCATCTCTCTAATCATCGCCGAGGATTATCTCTTTAATCATCGTCGAGGATTATCTCTCTAATTATCGCCGAGGGTCATCACTCTAATCATCACCGAGGGCCACGTCTCTAATCATCATGGAGGGTCATCACTCTAATCATCACCGAGGGCCATCTCTCTAATCAACATCGAGGGTCATCACTCTAATCATCAACGAGGGTCATCACTCTATTCATCATCAAGGGTCATGTTTTTAATCATCACCGATGGTCACCTCTCTAATCATCATCAGGGATCATCTCTCTAATCATCATCAGGGATCATCTCTCTAATCATCATCAGGGATCATCTCTCTAATCATCATCAGGGATCATCTCTCTAATCATCACTGAGGGTCATCTCTCTAATCATCATCGAGGAACTGCAGACATAGAAAGCTCCATGAAACGAAAGGTTAGAATTTTTAGACGATTCTTGAGAGGAGATTGTGGGTGTAGGACGTATGTTATTGCCAAGGCTAAAAGCGGTCAGCGACTCATAGTTGACTGTTTAAGCCCGAATCAGAGAACCATATGTATCGAGATCCTACATCACCTCTTTGCAATGAGCCTTAAAACAGTGTAAACAACCTGGTCGGGTGTATCTGTGTTAAGGTTGAAGACAACCTGGTCGGGTGTGTCTGTGTTAAGGTTGAAGACAACCTGGTCGGGTGTGTCTGTGTTAAGGATGAAGACAACCTGGCACTCATTAACGTCATTGTGGACTCGGATGTCCTGGGCCAAAAACCGCAGCTTACTGTAAACAACAACACAACGCTTATTATTTAGCTTATTATTTATTATTATTTAAGAACTGGTGACTAAGATTATTGTTTATTTCTTTAATTATCCTGTGAGCGCAAGACAAGAAACAACTATTTAAAAACATGTATTCCATTTGAAACAAATTATCACAGTTACAAGACATCAACATCTATCAAAGATACCATTTATGGTGAGCTACAAAAGGGCAGACAATCTATGATGGGCAAAAGAAAAGATTCAAAAAAACTTACTAAAGTTTAAACACCTGATGCTTGAATCAAAACTGTTGTTGATATGCCTCCTATCATCATCATCATGTGCCATACCAGTTGGTAGGTGAGCATGTCTCTCCACAATCTTCTATCTACAGTGCATCGTATCAGTTCTGTTGTTGACTGTTTTCCATATCATAACACCAAGCTATCCAGTATTTTCTCTCTTTGTCGTCCGTGATCTCTCTTTCCATTTATTTTGCCAGTTGTAACCAAGTATTCCAACTTTGTTCATTTTCTGAAATGCTAATTTGGCCTGAGCTATTCTGCTTTTTTTATTTCTGTGGTGCATCTCCCATCTGATGTTATTATTGTGCCCAAGTATTTGAAACGTTGCACTTGTTTCAGATTTGTCTTGTTTATTTTTATGCTCCATGATGGTGGTGATTGTTTCTTCGATATAACCATTACTTCTGTTTTCTTACTATTCAGACTGAGACCTTTCTTGTTGCTTTCTTTTACTATTATGTCTATCATTTCTTGTAGCTCGTTCTCTGTCTCTGCTATTAAGTATGTGTCATCCGCATATCGCAATTTATTTATGTTGTGACCGTTGACTTCAATTCCTTTTTTGTCTACTATTGATCTCATAATATATTCGCTGTCAAGTGAAAACAAATCCAGTGACAGAACACCGCCTTGTCTGACTCCTTGTTTTATATATTGGAATTGTCCTGTTTGGTTGTTAATTCGTATAGCTGCTGTTTGTTGCCAGTACATGTTTTTTATGATTCGCAGATTCTTGCCATCTCGTCTCCTATAGGGGGAAGCAACATTACTGCTAATCTACCGCTTCTAACGAAGAAAAATAGCTGAAACTGCGGCTATTTATAAAGAAAAAGTGGCAATAAAATCTGATCATATGACGTCACTCATATGAGATCACTTCGCAAGTCAAACTTAACAAAATATAATCCTCCTCGAAAGATCAACATTTAACACTATAATGTCTTTAGGAATTACAATAGTAAAAAAAAAGTAAAAATTCCCCCGTCACGCCAAGTGGCGTATAGGGAATATGGTGTTAGTGACCATAAATTTTACAAACCTCCAGCACATGGTATTTGGGGTAATGTGGTCGGTATTACGGGGCGACCTCTTTACTTTCCCAGAAAAAAATATCCGGTACCCAATAAAGGCTCGGTGAACCCGGATGCCGTCAGTTGGGATCGAAACCTACCTCTTGTCCTTTGTAGTCCAGTATACTAACCACTGAGCTATCGCGGCTCCAGGAATATCAATGGCTCTTTCAATATCCGAACCTACTCTGGAAAGTAAAAGAAGATAACGTGGTCGTCCAACATGAGAAAGAAGATATTACAAGCAACAAATACTGCTGGCTTTGATATGTGTCATCAGCCAGTACCGCACCTACCCTCGCAGACACTGATCATAATATAGCTTTTTCATTGATAGCTACAGACAAACAATGGGAGCCAAATAACAAAAACGTTATTGAATCTAAAGCGCTCGCTTTCGTAACTGCGCAGTGCACGAGGCCATCCCGAGTCTTAACGGCGCCGTGGAATATAAATAAGTGCAACTCGATGATTACAAGAAACACTGCAGAAACAGACAGCATCTTAGTCACCAGCTACTCGATGACGAAGGCACACATCCGCCAGCGCCATTTTCAGGAATCTGAGAGAATGTTCCAGACATTGCCTAGTTGGTTATCACGAGATTTCTACAATTTCCATAAATCTTTAACCGAGATTGTGAGCACAAAAACTCGGGGTCTGTATTTCAAAGATTTGCATATGTGCCTCATGCTAAACTGATTTTAACGTTGCTAATGGCAAACATATAACCACACCCCAGTGAAATGCCGCCCGTCGTTAATGGTTTTGTCCTAATATTCACAGGTTCTCGTGTTGTTAATAAGAGCTACAAGACGAAATTACAAGGTAACTGGTGATTGATATCAAGGCGGTAGTTACAAACGTGTCAACTCGTCGGTACACTTTTTCATTGAATAGAGCGGAAAAGGCATTCATCTCGTCCTTTTGGTTCCTGACGTCATCCCTGTTTTTTGAGAAATTAAGTGGTTCAATGTTTGCATATATAAATATGGCAAATTTATTCTACACATTTTTGCGTCATTTTTAAAAAAAGTAAATGGAGATTATATTGAATAGTTTTGTATATTTTAATATATGTATCTTGATTCTGTTCAAATTCAATTGTTATATTTTCATTCTGTTCAAATTCGATGTCCGTATCTTCATTCACTACAAATTCGATGTCCATATCTTCATTCACATCAAATTCGATGTCCATATCTTCATTCACATCAAATTCGATGTCCGTATCTTCATTCACTACAAATTCGATGTCCATATCTTCATTCACATCAAATTCGATGTCCATATCTTCATTCACATCAAATTCGATGTCCATATCTTCATTCACATCAAATTCGATGTCCATACCTTCATTCACATCAAATTCGATGCCCATATCTTTATTCACATCAAATTCGATGTCCATATCTTCATTCACATCAAATTCGATGTCCATATCTTCATTCACATCAAATTCGATGTCCATATCTTCATTCACATCAAATTCGATGTCCATATCTTCATTCTATTTATTTTAGGTATTCATATTTTCAAGAGTTTTTTTTTTTTTAAATGAAATCAAACATTGGAAATGTCTATTACATTTGTAGTCACGACGCAAATAAAATACAAAAACAAAAATAAACAATTAATTAGTTCCTACCTATATGTAAAAGAGCAACACTTGTGAAACGAAATATTATCAAAGTTTCGACAAATAGACCTTTAAAAGGTAATATACTCGTTTACCAGAAATAAATTTGACATTAGATACAAGAAAAAGAGTTCTTAAATGTTATGTAGAGCCAGTATTAACATATTGATGTGAATCATGGACAATAGGACAGCGGACATAAAATGATTGTAGGCAGTAGAAATGGAGTTTAACAGAAGAATGTTGAGAATACCAAAGAGAGCTAAGAAGTGTAATGAAAACATTTTGAACAATTTAAAGCAAAGAAAGAAAGAGAGAGCTAATTTCCAATATTAGGAAGAAACAATCATCATTTTTTGGCCATGTAATGAGAAGGGAACAGTTGGAATATATTGTGACAACTGGGAAAACTGAGGGACAAAGAGATAGAGGGAAGCAAAGAGAAAAAAAAATACCAGACAGCTTAAGAGAATGGTCTGGCAGAAGGTCAACAACAGAAATGATAAATAACTGTCAAGATCGAAAGTTGTGGAGAGACATGATTACCTACGCCAGCAGGTCCGGTACTTGATGATGATTGTTGATTTCTTCTTCTACCTTTCAGCTCCCTGTGGAGCATAGGTCTTCAATAAACACTTTCAGCTCCCTATGGAGCATAGGTCTTCAATAAACACTTTCAGCTCCCTATGGAGCATAGGTCTTCAATAAACACTTTCAGCTCCCTATGGAGCATAGGTCTTCAATAAACACTTTCAGCTCCCTATGGAGCATAGGTCTTCAATAAACACTTTCAGCTCCCTATGGAGCATAGGTCTTCAACAAACACTTTCAGCTCCCTGTGGAGCATAGGTCTTCAATAAACACTTTCAGCTCCCTGTGTAGCATAGGTCTTCAATAAACACTTTCAGCTCCCTGTGGAGCATAGGTCTTCAATAAACACTTTCAGCTCCCTGTGGAGCATAGGTCTTCAATAAACACTTTCAGCTCCCTATGGAGCATAGGTCTTCAACAAACACTTTCAGCTCCCTGTGGAGCATAGGTCTTCAATAAACACTTTCAGCTCCCTGTGTAGCATAGGTCTTCAATAAACACTTTCAGCTCCCTGTGGAGCATAGGTCTTCAATAAACACTTTCAGCTCCCTGTGGAGCATAGGTCTTCAATAAACACTTTCAGCTCCCTGTGGAGCATAGGTCTTCAATAAACACTTTCAGCTCCCTGTGGAGCATAGGTCTTCAATAAACACTTTCAGCTCCCTGTGTAGCATAGGTCTTCAATAAACACTTTCAGCTCCCTGTGGAGCATAGGTCTTCAATAAACACTTTCAGCTCCCTGTGGAGCATAGGTCTTCAATAAACACTTTCAGCTCCCTGTGTAGCATAGGTCTTCAACAAACACTTTCAGCTCCCTGTTTAGCATAGGTCTTCAACAAACACTTTCAGCTCCCTGTGTAGCATAGGTCTTCAACAAACACTTTCAGCTCCCTGTGTAGCATAGGTCTTCAATAAACGCTTTCCAAGCTGTTCTGTATCTTGGCACTCTGTTAAGATAATTCCATGTCTTCTCCATCATCTTCATCTCTGTTTTCATCTGTTTTTTTTTCCAAGAATATATTGGTCTTCCTCTGTGTCTTTTTACTTCGGATTAAAAAAAAAATGGCCTGTTGTGCAATACTCTCTGTTAGCTTCCGCAGCGTGTGTCATATCTAGTGCCGTCGTCTTCGTTGTATCTCTTTGTCTACTAATATTTAACTGGTAAATTTCCATAGTTCTATGTTAGTGATTTTGTCCTGTTATTTCTATCCTTTTTATTCTGCGTAAACATCCATTAATGAAGGTCTGTATCGGCATGTTTGTCATTTTTGTTGTTCTCCATGTTTCACAGCCATATAACAAGGCTGACTTAACATTTTTGTTGTTCTCCGTGTTTCACAGTCACATAATAAGGCTGACTTAACATTTTTGTTGTTCTCCATGTTTCACAGTCACATAATAAGGCTGACTTAACATTTTTGTTGTTCTCCATGTTTCACAGCCATATAACAAGGCTGATTTAACATTTTTGTTGTTCTCCATGTTTCACAGTCACATAATAAGGCTGACTTAACATTTCAGTTGAACAATTTTATTTTTGTATATCGTCATCAAAAGTCGAAAATGAAGATAACACTGATGAACTTCTACAACAGCAAAATAGTTATTCATAAAGTATTTATTCCTGACGGACAGACTGTCACTGCCGAAGTTGATTTAAATATTTTGAAACGTCTGTTGAAAGGGATTCTGCAAGTCTGACCCGAGTATTCAGCGCCTGGCAGTTTTCTTTCCTTCATCGTGATAAATGCACCGGACGGTAGTTTCACACGAAATTTGTCCCCCCGAAACAAGTGTGTGTTCTCAACTATTGTTTCACAGATATGTCTCCTTGCGATTATTTTCTTCTCCTAAAATTGAAGTTACCATAGAAAGGACACTTCTTTGACGATACTGATGACGTCCAGAAGCCTGTAAACCTCGTCTTTAAGGGCCATACCAACAGAAAAACTACAGAGGTCAGTCCGGTGTTTGTTAGATCGTGTCACTCGCTGTATCAATGCACAAGGGGCTTACTTTGAATAAAATACAGGCTTCATCTTCAACTGTTGTTTATTTTATTTTGTATGGAATTAGTCTCATAACTTAGTAGTCGGACCTTGTGTGTGTGTGTGTGTGATTGTGTGTATGTGTATATATATATATATATATATATATATATATATATAGAGAGAGAGAGAGAGAGAGAGAGAGAATAAGAAAAAGAAATAATAAGAGAAAATAATGAAATATAAGGAGGTAAATGAAAGAAAAGAAGAAAATGAAAGAGATAGTGGCATATGAAATTGAAAAATAAGTAAATTAAATAAAGCAAAAGTGTTGATGTGTAAAGAGAAAGGGAGAGTGAGAGAGTGATAGCGTGTTACTGGGGTTGGGGTAGGGGACTAACAAATGAGAGAAAGAAACAATAAGAAATAGAGGAGAAGATGAGAGACAAAACAAATTTGAACAAAGGGGAAATACTTAGAGAAATGACAAAAACAGAGATTGCGGAAAAGAGTAATGAAGAGAAAGAAGTAACGAGGGTAAGGCGAGGAACAAAGTTAAAAATCGAGTTAGAAGAAAGAAGTAAGAATAGACAGCGATACAGGGAATACAAGGAAAAGAAAATGAGAAAAACAGTAAGAGATAATATAAGAAATAGAGACGAAGAGAAGTGAAGAGAAATATTTGAGAAGCAGAGAAAAACACAGTGAAACAGATATGAACAAGGAAAGAGAGATAAAATGTGGAGAGAAAACAGAAAACAGAAAACAGAAAAAATTATGAACGAAAGAAATGACAAAAGCAGAGAAGATGTGAGAGAGAGAGAGATCCAAAGGGAAAAATATACAGAAGACGATGATGATAGTGTGAGAGAGAGAGAGAGAAGGAAACAGATAAGAAGAAATAAGAAAAAATAGTATACTAGACAAAACAGGGGAAATATTTGAGAGAAATACAAATTATAACATATCATTTGAGTCAGAATCTGAATAATAGTCTAAAGAGGGTATTCAAAACAAGTAGATTGAGAGAGAGAGACAGAGATTGAGAGAGAGAGAGAGAGAGAGAGAGAGAGAGAGCAAGAAAGGAGTTGAGATATTTTATATCAACAAAAAAAGTTTATCGGAAAACATAAAAGATTCATAAAATGAGCAAGCTACATCTGTAGCGATACAACTAAAAAATGTTTATCTGGTTTTAATGTATTTTTATGGTATCCTTTACGGTATCCTTTATGGTATCCTTTACGGTGTCCTTTACGGTGTCCTTTGCTATATCCATTATGATATCCTTTACGGTATTCTTTACGGTATCCTTTACGATATCATTTACGTATCCTTTACGATATCCTGTACAGTGCCCTTTACTATATCCATTATTTTATCATTTACGATATCCTTTACGGTATCCTTTACGGTGTCCTTTGCTATATCCATTATGATATCCTTTACGGTATTCTTTACGGTGTCCTTTACTATATCCATTATTTTATCATTTACGGTATCCTTTACGGTATCCTTTACGATATCCTTTACGATATCCTTTACGATATCCTTTACGGTATCCTTTACGATATCCTTTACGATATCCTTTACGGTATCCTTTACGATATCCTTTACGGTATCCTTTACGATATCCTTTACGGTATCCTTTACGATATCCTTTACGGTATCCTTTACGATATCCTTTACGATATCCTTTACGATATCCTGTACGGTATCCTTTACGGGATCCTTTACAATTCTTGATTTCAAAAACGTCATTCACTAACAAATGAAATCTCTCCTCCTCTACGCAACGTCTTCTCGTTCTCTCCATCCTTCTCTCTATTCGTCGTCCACCAATTATCCCGACCTTTTAGAAACTCGTCTAAACAAAAACAAAAATAAGATTAAAAACAATAAATAACCCACAGTAGTTTGTCACTGATATTTTAGTTGATTCGCTTATTTGCGTCTCTCCAGGAAGATAACATTAGTTTGTTTCCTTTATTTTACGAGTAAATGCGTTCAAAATGATTAGAAAAAGCTGTTTCAGAAAATGTAAAGACATTGGTGATTAAAAGTTGAATATTGCACAAGCGAAATCCTCAAATTTGCCACTCTTTAAGGTTTTGTTAGGAATATTTAATTACAATGTCAGTCATAGGAAAAATGAATAGACATAATAGTAAAAGAAAGCAACAAAAAAGGTCTCAGTCTGAATAGTAAGAAAATAGAAGAAATAGTCATATCGAAGAAATAATCATCACCAGCATGCAGTATAAAAATAAACAGGACGAGTCTGAGACAAGTGCAACGCGTCAAATACTTGGGCACAATAATAACATCAGATGAAAGACGCACCACAGAAATAAAAATGGATGATTCCACCGGCACGGGCGGTTGAGCAATTATGGATTTTAATTTGTTTGCTGTGATACCTGTCCCTTCCATAACCAAAGAAGCAAAGAAATAAAAGGCAAAATTACTCAGGCCAAAATAGTATTTCAGGAAATGAAAAATATCTTATGCAACAAATCTCTGTCAATTGAAGTGATAAAGAGAGTTCATCGGTGCTATATAGAACCAATTCTGACTTATGGAAGAGAATCATGGACAGTAGATAACAAGGGAGCTCCTAAAATAACATCAGAAAGTAACAATCAACATTTTTCTGGCACATCATGAGAAGACGAAAGTTGGAATACTTGGTTACAACTGGCAAAATAAACGGAAAGAGAGATCACGGACGACAAAGAAAGAAAATACTGCATAGCTTGGTGTCATGGCATGGGAAAACGATCAATAACAGAACTGATACGATGCACTATAGATAGAAGATTATGAAAGGATATGATCGCCTGCTCTAATCGGTATGGTATATGATTATCATGATGATGATCAGTCATATGACTTCAGTTTAACAATGTTACGTTTCGTGTGTGGTGTTGCAAATTGAAACCACCTCCACAAAATATCAATTTTCAGAAAGCGTGGAATGTACTAGGCTCTGGATATCTCCATTCATAAATGTGTACTAGGCTCTGGATATCTCCATTCATAAATGTGTACTAGGCTCTGGATATCTCCATTCACAAATTTGTACTAGGCTCTGGATATCTCCATTCATAAATTTGTACTAGGCTCTGGATATCTCCATTCACAAATTTGTACTAGGCTCTGGATATCTCCATTCATAAATTTGTACTAGGCTCTGGATATCTCCATTCATAAATGTGTACTAGGCTCTGGATATCTCCATTCATAAATTTGTACTAGGCTCTGGATATCTCCATTCATAAATTTGTACTAGGCTCTGGATATCTCCATTCATAAATTTGTACTAGGCTCTGGATATCACCATTCATAAATTTTGCAAAACTTAATCAAAGAGTGAAATTAAAATACCACTTTGCGATTGAAAATAAAAACCAAATAAACAACTGTGCCAAATGTTATTAAACTTCCTTTCTTCCTCACATGAATCAACTAATGACGAAGACTAAGGAGGCACGAAGATCCGAACCGAAGACGGTTCATATTGATCCACGAAGTAGCCTCAACGCAGAATCTCATGTTTATAAATGAGCTCTTCTACGTTCTCGGCTCCTGCAGACTTTAGTCATCGATGACGTTTTCAGCAAATTTCTGCACGTAGTCCACAACTCCTTTTGAAAGACAAAGACCTGGTCATTGAGAGTCGTTTCTGAAAATCAAAATTTGTCTCCAATTGAACAGCTAACGTTAAGCGGGCCTGGATACGCTGTGTCGATAATTTATGACAAAACTGCGATATCTGCGTCTTTCAACCCGACATATTCGTCGCGGGCATAAGGAGATTTTTGCTCACAATTTTTCTTGGTAGTTGCCATTGTTAAATCACTCATTTCGAGTTTTAGCAGCCAAGGGTTCTTTAACCTGTGAGAGTGCACACGGGAAAATCCTGTGTTTTGTCGTTATCCGAGAAGACTAGACATCAAATCTCGCTACCCAGACACCAGGGAATGGTTAAGTCTAGACATTACATTTCACTACACAGACACCAGGGAAGGGTTAAGTCTAGACAACAACTCTCACTACACAGACACCAGGGAAAGGTAAAGTCTAGACAACAACTCTCACTACACAGACACCAGGGAAGAGTTGTCTAGACAACAACTCTCACTACACAGACACCAGGGAAGGGTTAAGTCTAGACATTAAATCTCACCACACAGACACCAGGGAAGGGTTAAGTCTAGACAACAACTCTCACTACACAGACACTAGGGAAGGGTTAAGTCTAGACATTAAATCTCACCACACAGACACCAGGGAAGGGTTAAGTCTAGACATTAAATCTCACCACACAGACACCAGGGAAGGGTTAAGTCTAGACAACAACTCTCACTACACAGACACCAGGGAAGGGTTAAGTCTAGACATTAAATCTCACCACACAGACACCAGGGAAGGGTTAAGTCTAGACATTAAATCTCACCACACAGACACCAGGGAAGGGTTAAGTCTAGACATTAAATCTCACCACACAGACACCAGGGAAGGGTTAAGTCTAGACAACAACTCTCACTACACAGACACCAGGGAAGAGTTGTCTAGACAACAACTCTCACTACACAGACACCAGGGAAGGGTTAAGTCTAGACATTAAATCTCACCACACAGACACCAGGGAAGGGTTAAGTCTAGACAACAACTCTCACTACACAGACACCAGGGAAGAGTTGTCTAGACAACAACTCTCACTACACAGACACCAGGGAAAGGTAAAGTCTAGACAACAACTCTCACTACACAGACACCAGGGAAAGGTAAAGTCTAGAAAACAACTCTCACTACACAGACACCAGGGAAAGGTAAAGTCTAGAAAACAACTCTCACCACACAGACACCAGAGAACGGTTAAGTCTAGACATTAAATCTCACCACACAGACACCAGGGAAGGGTTAAGTCTAGACATTAAATCTCACCACACAGACACCAGGGAAGAGTTAAGTCTAGACAACAACTCTCACTACACAGACACCAGAGAACGGTTAAGTCTAGACAACAACTCTCACTACACAGACACCAGGGAAGGGTTAAGTCTAGACAACAACTCTCACTACACAGACACCAGAGAACGGTTAAGTCTAGACATTAAATCTCACCACACAGACACCAGGGAAGGGTTAAGTCTAGACAACAACTCTCACTACACAGACACCAGGGAAGGGTTAAGTCTAGACAACAACTCTCACTACACAGACACCAGGGAAGAGTTAAGTCTAGACAACAACTCTCACTACACAGACACCAGAGAACGGTTAAGTCTAGACATTAAATCTCACCACACAGACACCAGAGAACGGTTAAGTCTAGACATTAAATCTCACCACACAGACACCAGGGAAGAGTTAAGTCTAGACAACAACTCTCACCACACAGACACCAGGGAAGAGTTAAGTCTAGACAACAACTCTCACCACACAGACACCAGAGAACGGTTAAGTCTAGACATTAAATCTCACCACACAGACACCAGGGAAGGGTTAAGTCTAGACAACAACTCTCACTACACAGACATCAGGGAAGAGTTAAGTCTAGACAACAACTCTCACTACACAGACACCAGAGAACGGTTAAGTCTAGACATTAAATCTCACCACACAGACATCAGGGAAGAGTTAAGTCTAGACAACAACTCTCACCACACAGACACCAGGGAAGAGTTAAGTCTAGACAACAACTCTCACTACACAGACACCAGAGAACGGTTAAGTCTAGACATTAAATCTCACCACACAGACACCAGAGAACGGTTAAGTCTAGACATTAAATCTCACCACACAGACACCAGAGAATTTTAAGTCTAGACATTAAATCTCACCACACAGACACCAGAGAACGGTTAAGTCTAGACATTAAATCTCACCACACAGACACCAGAGAACGGTTAAGTCTAGACATTAAATCTCACCACACAGACACCAGAGAACGGTTAAGTCTAGACATTAAATCTCACCACACAGACACCAGAGAACGGTTAAGTCTAGACATTAAATCTCACCACACAGACACCAGAGAACGGTTAAGTCTAGACATTAAATCTCACCACCCAGACATCAGGGATGGATAAAGGCACTATACCCACAACAGATTCCACATAAAAAATTCCCCACCCCATTTGGCTATATTCGAATGTAGGATCTTCCTGCTAAGATACCGACGTCTTACCTCTAGTCCACCTACTAAAGTTCCCTGTTACACCGTTTATGAGACAGAAGAATTCCTTATGAATTTTCTTATGTGAACTCGCTTTGCAAATAAACAGGTGCCTCGTACTTCGAATTTAATTCGTTCCACGATACTATTCGAATTTATTCGAAGTCCGATTAGATTTTCCACATTAAAATTAACAGAAAGTGGATTAATCCGCTACCAGACCATAACCATTACCCACTTCGATGAATTGAAATAGCAACATGTGTTGTCGCAAATAAGACAGTTTTACTGTAAACCACAACACAAAGCAGACACGTCCACTTAAAAACCTCTTAAGGACGGATGATAAGAAGATGTATTCCTTTAGTCATCGGGTGAACGCAAGCAAATAGGCAAAATCACGTAATTTAAGGTAAATGGTAACATAATGAAATATGAAATCACGTAATTTAAGGTAAATGATAACATAATGAAATATGGATCTAAATACTAATTGACAACATCGAAACAATAATTACAAAAAATATATCAAAGTCATTACTGTACAACACGAGTAAAATAAAAATGGTATTTACTGTGGAATTGTGGGAAGTGGTGGTGTTGTCCTACGTGGCTGGTGGAGAGTAAGAGAAAAGTTTCTATTTGGAAAGGGACTTCACTTCTGCCATAACAAATGTAAAGAGCCCTATCATGCTTATTTGCGTATAGGGAATATGGTGTTAGTGACTATCATTTTTAAAGACCTTCGGCACATGATTTTGGGTAATGTGTTCCGTATTACGCCCGTGCTGCTTTACTTTCCCAGAAAAAAATCCGGTACCCATTTAAGGCTGGATGAACTTGGAAGCTTTCGATCAGTATCGAACCCGCTTTTTTGTCCTTTGTAGTTTAGTTCACTAACCACCGAGCCATCACGGCTCCCTCACTTCTTCAATGAACATAAAATAAAGATTTTTCTGATGTTCTTTCTTCTGTCCCTTCAACGGAAACGTCACACGGGTACCACTTTCAAGCTTCTAGATACGTTATATTTGCTTTAAACTCTTGATACTAACATGGACATTAGACCAGAAAACAGAACATACTAACATGGACATTAGACCAGAAAACAGAACATACTAACATGGACATTAGACCAGAAAACAGAACATACTAACATGGACATTAGACCAGAAAACAGAACATACTAGCATGGACATTAGACCAGAAAACAGAACATACTAACATGGACATTAGACCAGAAAACAGAACATACTAGCATGGACATTAGACCAGAAAACAGAACATACTAACATGGACATTAGACCAGAAAACAGAACATACTAACATGGACATTAGACCAGAAAACAGAACATACTAGCATGGACATTAGACCAGAAAACAGAACATACTAACATGGACATTAGACCAGAAAACAGAACATACTAACATGGACATTAGACCAGAAAACAGAACATACTAACATGGACATTAGACCAGAAAACAGAACATACTAACATGGACATTAGACCAGAAAACAGAACAGAAAATTGAAGCCTTTGAAATGTGGATTTATAGAAGAATAGGTAGAATTGGATGGAAAAAATAAACAAACGACGAAATTTTAAAACAACTAAAAATGAAAAAAAGAACTAGTAAATACAATTAGAGCAAGACAAATGAATTTTTGGGGGCATGTTAAAAGACAAAACAGCCTACTAAAGGTAATCTTGGAAGGGAAAATACAAGGTAAAAGAGGCAGAGGCAGACCAAGACTAACATAGACGAGTAACATCAAAAAATGGACAAGTCAACCTATGATAATCTGCACCATCAAAGCAAGAGACAGAATGGAATGGCGATCCATGGTAGCCAACCTCCGATGCGGAGACGGCACTCAATGATGATGATCGTTGATACTACAGCATTTCTTTTAGGCTTCATTGATTACACTTTTCTATGGTTTTATAGATAGGGGTTACAGGATTAGGTAACTACATGGAGAAGAAGGCGCACCTCATAGCAGCGGAGCTGGAAGTCGTCAGCGAGCCGCAGCTGATGGCTTGCGCCAGAATTGGTGAACCAGAACTAGCCAGACCCTGCTCCACCTCTCCGTGGTGCCTTCATTAACAGACTAACTAGTCTGGTAATCTAACTGTCTAATCTGGCCAAGCGAATAGGGGTCGCAGAAGGAAGACAACCCGGTACTCAAAATTGTGAGCTGAAGTCGGATGTATTGGGTCTGAAGACGCAACAGAACGCAGACACGCCCACTTAATGTCCTTTTAAGGGCGGATGATGAAGAGGTGTACTCCTTTAGTCACCTCATTGGTGACTTCATCATCTTTAGTCATTGGGCGAATGCAAGGAAGCAAATTAACTGCATAGGAGCACTCGTTTATTTACTGTAAAATACTGACGATTTGCTTTCTTTGTGCACTGAATTCCGCCTTCTTGGTCGTTGTGCAGCGTTGATATCGGACTCAAATAAAACAACAAGAAAGTAAAAAACATGTCACCACTTCGCCTTGCCAGGGGCATGATGAATGATGGTGTTTGTGACGATATCTTTTCTATGATCAACGACGCATTTTGGCTATTGTGGTCGGTATAACGCCAGGCCGCATTTATTTCCTATAAAAATATTTGGCACCTAATTTTAGTGGCTGGGTGAACCCCCGGTGCCTTGTTGGTCAAAAATGTCCACCGTTTCTGAAAATAGAACCCGGACACTTATCGTCAGGAGACTGAGGCACTACAGAGTCAACCACGAAGACTCCAAGCAAAAAAAATGGAAAGACAACTCTTATCGAGTGGGGTAAATAAACAACATGTTGAAAACAAATTAATTTTCTCCGTTTTGACTGTGGCAGTTCATTATCATTATTTTTCTCTCTGATCATTCTCCCTTTATTTCATCTAATTCCCACGTGATAAACTAAAAACATGGACAAGATAGAAATTAGATAAAAGGAAAAAAAAAAACTCTCAGTGGAATCAAAAACATTAAACTAAAGAAAAAAAGCAAAATAAAACCTTACATATGAACCTGTTAAGAAATGACTATTAATGGAAAATAAACAACAAACGTGAAGTAACAGCGAAAATAATATTACAAAGTGCAACTGCAAACAATTAAAATTCTATCAGATAATGAAGGAAACAATCTTCACAAAATAAATTATAAAAACTTCATAAGAATAAATTAAAATAATACGGCAGGAGGAGATAAAAGAAATGAAAAATATAAATATCAGCAAAGCTGAACAATTTCAACTACGAAGCTTCAAAGAGTTATATGAAAGAAGGGAGACAAATAACAATAAATGAATATTATTATAGAGGGAAACATTCGAAGCGATAAGTAGCAACTCAATTCAGGGGAAGAGGTATGTTTACAGCACTCGGAACAAACATTATAAATAATCAACAACAGAAAAAAAAACAAAGAACAATATATGGCCCGAAGCTGGATCGAACCCGTACTCCTTGGCACAGCGCTTTGCCACGAAAAGTCAAACTCTAGGGAACACTGCCAACTCAGATTAGCTGATTCCTGCTTCGGACCATATATTGTTCTTTGTTTTTTTTTTCTGTTGTTGATTATTTGTCATTTTTTCCGAGTGCTGTAAACATACCTACATAAGAGCGGGAAAAAAAAATATATACATGACAAGGGGTAATAAAGACTTGCTTCAGAGAAAAATAAATAAAAAAAAAAAAACTACCTAAATTTAAATTACAAGTTATCTTCCCTTGTTTCTGGTTGACATCGCGCTGTCCATTTCTAATCACATGATCGAATCATCAACAATTTCTCAAGGGAAAAACAATAAAACAACAACAAAAGTCACCTGAAGCAATCCCAACTTGAGAAACGTGTTTCCAGCCGAGAGATA
This sequence comes from Megaustenia siamemsis, assembly GCA_032433765.1. NCBI lineage: Eukaryota > Metazoa > Mollusca > Gastropoda > Stylommatophora > Ariophantidae > Megaustenia > Megaustenia siamemsis. The sequence continues at coordinate 52,800,447 of JAVIAB010000046.1, read as the reverse complement.
TGAAACCTTCTCTGACACCTGTAGAGCTCAGAAGATGAGGAAGCTCATCGTAGAACGCCAGAGATGTAAACCAAATCCCTTCTGTCTTCGCCTTTATATAGCATAGTTGAGAGATCTTTGATGAATCTACAGGCAATCTAACGTTCAAGACGGACCACTGGCCTGGATAGGAATTTATTCCGGACTTTTAAATGAAGGAGGCGGGACTTTTTAGGTTGATGAATAGAACGGGGCGTGTACCAAGTCAGCTGAAGATGTGAAAGGTTGGAGGAATATGTGACAGATCTGTGTCCTGTCTTCTATGTATTTTCCCCACTTAAATATCTCCTTTATAGTAGAAGTGTCACGTAGAATTGTATTTTTTTGTTAATGAGAAACGTACTTTAAAATGGAGAGGACAAATTATGTATCGGGTCGGATTTTTGTGTGTTTTCAAATAATGTCCACGGAGTTGAAACAAAAAGAACAATCGAAGCCAATTGGAATATATTCAAGGCAATTTAAATTCGAGTCCGAAGCAATTTGTGTGAATCAGAATCAATAGGCAAATTTTGGTTTCATCGGAGTCGGAAGCAATTTATGAAAAATTAAAAAAAAAACAACATATAAATGCTCTTAAACTTTACAACTAATATTACTACAGTTGTTATCACCATTGAGCTGGACTACAAAGTACAAGAGGTCCGGTTCGATCTAGACAGACGGCTTCCGGGTTCACCTAACCTGCGTACCGGATTTTTTTTTTCTAGGAAAGTAAAGCGGCACGGACGTAATACCGATCACATTACCACAAAAAATCATATGCCGAAAGTCTGTACAGATTATGGTCACTAACACCATAATCCCTATACATCACTTGCCGTGACGGGGCCCTTCACTTTATTACCACTATTGCCACTATTACCACTAATACTGTTACTACTACTACTACTACTGCTGCTGCTGCTGCTGCTTCTACTACTACTACTACTACTACTACTACTACTACTACTACTACTACTGCTGCTGCTGCTGCTGCTGCTGCTACTACTACTACTACTACTACTACTACTACTTCTACTACTACTACTACTACTACTACTACTACTACTACTACTACTACTACTGCTGCTGCTGCTGCTACTACTTCTACTACTACTACTACTACTACTACTACTACTAATACTACTGCTGCTGCTGCTGCTACTGCTGCTACTACTTCTACTACTACTACTACTACTACTACTGCTGCTGCTGCTACTACTTCTACTACTACTACTACTACTACTACTACTACTACTACTGCTGCTGCTGCTACTACTTCTACTACTACTACTACTACTACTACTACTACAACTACTACTACTACTGCTGCTGCTGCTACTACTTCTACTACTACTACTACTACTACTACTACTACTACTGCTGCTGCTACTACTTCTACTACTACTACTACTACTGCTGCTGCTGCTACTACTTCTACTACTACTACTACTACTACTACTACTACTACTGCTGCTGCTACTACTTCTACTACTACTACTACTACTACTACTACTACTGCTGCTGCTGCTACTACTTCTACTACTACTACTACTACTACTACTACTGCTCCTGCTACTACTTCTACTACTACTACTACTACTACTACTACTACTACTACTACTACTACTACTACTGCTACTACTGTTACAACTGCTACTACTACTACTACTGCTACTACTGCTACTACTGCCTACCGCCACTACTACTTCTACTACTACTGCTACTACTGCTACTACTACTACTAGTACTACAACCACTGCTACTAATGCTACTACTACAGCTACTACTACTACTACTGCCACAACTACTTCTACAACTACTACTACTGTTATCTATCACTTGTTATGTATTGCAACAATGGTGGTGAAAGTAAAGTGCCTTATGTTTTGCAATATAACATAGGCCGCCACTTGTGCAAAATTGAATCAGGATCCTACAGATCAGGAAGCAGGAACACTAACAAATCAGCCACAAAGGCCCCTATATCAAATTACATATTTTAAATCTTTATGAAGGCGTATATGAATGAATAGAAATTAGGTTAAATACAAAAATAAAAATTTTCAATTCCAATGTTACGTCAGTCCTATTATATGGCTGTGAAACATGGAGAACAACAAAATTAACAATCATGAAGATACAGACTTTCATTAACGGATGCATACGCAGAATAAAAAGATGGAAATGGCAGGACAAAATCACTAACATAGAATTATGGAAATGTACCAGTGAAATACCAGTGGATAAAGAGATACAGCGAAGACGATGGCGCTAGATAGGACACACACTACAGAAGCTAACTGAGAGTATTACACAGCAGGCCCTTTTTTGGAATCCCCAGGGGAAAAGAGGAAGACCAAGGAATTCTTGGAGAAGACAGACAGAAGCAGAGATGAAGATGATGGGGAAGACATGGAATGATCTTAAAGGAATGGCAAGAAACAGAACGACTTGGCAAGTGTTTGTTGAAGACCTATGCTCCACTGGGAGCTGAAAGGTAGAAGCAGATATGATTGAATGAGTGAAAAATAATACAATCACAGATTATCAAGATGATACAACAGAGCACATCAAGTGATTGGAGGTTTAGCTTCAATATTAACGATCACGCGTCGAATATCTGAGACAAATAGAGAGCTATATGAAACAATATTCATGACAACGTTTAGCTACAACTGCCGCCACACACGGACACATATAGTGCAAATAATCTTTTAGTCAGAAAAACACTAAAAAAAAAACAAAAACAAATAAAATAAAATAATACTTTTCACAGATATGAGATGATTACATAGAATACTGAATGTGACAAGAAGAGGCGAATGAAGAAATGTTACAACAGTCAAAAAGAGACGAAACAAAAAATTTGGCAAGAAGAAACGAATGAAGAAATTTGACAAAAGTCAAAACGAGACGAAAGAAGAAATGTGACAAGATGAGATGAAAGAAGAAACATGACAAAAGTCAAAAAGAGACGAAAGGAGAAATGTGATAAAAGACACAAAGAGACGAAAGGAGAAATGTGATAAAAGACACAAAGAGACGAAAGAAGAAATTTGACAAGAAGAGATGAATGAAGAAATGTGGCAAGAAGAGATGGAATCAGAAATGTGACAAGAAGAGGCGGATTCAGAATTGTGACAAGAAGAGACGGAATAAGAAATGTGAAAAGAAGAGGCGGATTCAGAAATGTGACAAGAAGAGGCGGATTCAGAAATGTGACAAGAAGAGGCGGATTCAGAAATGTGACAAGAAGAGGCGGATTCAGAAATGTGACAAGAATTGACGGAATCAGAAATGTGACAAGAAGAGACAGAATCAGAATTGTGACAAGAAGAGACGGAATCAGAAATGTAACAAGAAGTGACGGAATCAGAAATGTGACAAGAACAGACGGAATCAGAATTGTGACAAGAAGAGACAGAATCAGAAATGTGACAAGAAGTGACGGAATCAGAAATGTAACAAAATGAGACGGAATAAGAAATGTGACAAGAAGAGATGGAATCAGAAATGTGACAAGAAGAGATGGAATCAGAAATGTGACAAGAAGAGATGAAATCAGAAATGTGACAAGAAGAGACGGAACCAGAAATGTGACAAGAAGAGATGGAATCAGAAATGTGACAAGAAGAGGTGGAATTAGAAATGTGACAAGAAGAGATGGAATCAGAAATGTGACAAGAAGAGATGGAACCAGAAATGTGACAAGAAGAGATGGAATCAGAAATGTGACAAGAAGAGATGGAATTAGAAATGTGATAAGAAGAGATGGAATCAGAAATGTGACAAGAAGAGATGGAATAAGAAATGTGACAAGAAGAGATGGAACCAGAAATGTGGCAAGAAGAGACGGAATCAGAAATGTGACAAGAAGAGACGGAATCAGAAATGTGACAAGAATAGACGGAATCAGAATGTGACAGATATAGACAGAATCAGAATTGTGACAAGAATAGACGGAATCAGAATTGTGACAAGAATAGACAGAATCAGAATTGTGACAAGAATAGACAGAATCAGAATTGTGACAAGAATAGACGGAATCAGAATGTGACAAGTATAGACAGAATCAGAATTGTGACAAGAATAGACGGAATCAGAATGTGACAAGTATAGACAGAATCATAATTGTGACAAGAATAGACGGAATCAGAATGTGACAAGTATAGACAGAATCAGAATTGTGACAAGAATAGACAGAATCAGAATTGTGACAAGAATAGACAGAATCAGAATTGTGACAAGAATAGACAGAATCAGAAATGTGACAAGAAGAGACGGAATAAGAATATGAATACAAAGAAAACAAAAGCAGTAACACCACATGCGGAACACATTAGATCGGACAAGCAGGACACGATCATCATCAGAAAGTATTACTACAACACTCTACACAACTTTAGCTCTCTAACACAGCAATTAACACTCTCACATAACTTTCGCTCTATAACTCAGTAATTAACGCACTAAAAAAATATTAGCTCTCTGACACAACTTTCAGCGCTCTGACACAACTTTAGCTCTCTAACACAGCAATTAAGGCTCTGAAACAACATTAGCTCTCTGACACAATTAGCGCTCTCACACAACATAGCTATCTAACACAACAATTAACGCTTTGAAACAACATTGGCTCTCTGACACAACTTTAACTCTCTGACACAACTTTAACTCTCTGACACAACTTTAACTCTCTGGCATAACTTTAACTCTCTGCCACAACTTTAACTCTCTGCCACAACTTTAACTCTCTGACACAACTTTAACTCTCTGGCACAACTTTAACTCTCTGACACAACTTTAACTCTCTAGCATAACTTTAACTCTCTGACACAACTTTAACTCTCTGACACAACTTTAACTCTCTGACACAACTTTAACTATCTGACACAACTTTAACTCTCTGGTATAACTTTAACTCTCTGACACAACTTTAACTCTCTGACACAACTTTAACTCTGACACATTTTTAACTCTCTGACGCAACTTTAACTCTCTGACACAACTTTAACTCTCTGACACAACTTTAACTCTCTGCCACAACTTTAACTCTCTGCCACAACTTTAATTCTCTGCCACAACTTTAACTCTCTGACACAACTTTAACTCTCTGACGCAACTTTAACTCTCTGCCACAACTTTAACTCTCTGACACAACTTTAACTCTCTGCCACAACTTTAACTCTCTGCCACAACTTTAACTCTCTGCCACAACTTTAACTCTCTGACGCAACTTTAACTCTCTGCCACAACTTTAACTCTCTGCCACAACTTTAACTCTCTGCCACAACTTTAACTCTCTGCCACAACTTTAACTCTCTGACACAAATTTAACCCTCTGACACCACTTTAACTCTCTGACACAAGTTTAACTCTCTGTTAAAGTGCTATAGCCAGTCCAATGTTAAATAGGCAGTGGCTGCCTCTTGCGAACATGCCTGGTCAGGACCACAAGTCTTTATATCCTCACGGATCTGGCAGTCTGGACAGCCTTCTACTACAGCGTTCAAGTTTTGTGATCATGCGAACTTGACACTTGGTCCTACTTCATGCTCGAGTGGTTATGGCTAGTAGAAGGCCCCGGTATCACTGCAAGCGAATTGAAATCGATAATTGCACAACCACCCGTCCTAGTGGAATCATTGGACTTAAAACTCATCTCACTGAAGGGATCCAAACAAAGAAAGGTAGCTGCAGTTCCCATTTCAGCAGCTACAGCACACGCCAAAAGATATAAGGCCAAGCGGCACTTAAAGTGAACGCAGCTGAGCTGTCCTTCGTCATATGATATCATCATTCATCGCAAGATATCGGAATATCGAAACACAATCCGGATGAAAAACACAGCTCACCATGTACACAGAGCACTAAACTCAGTAGCTCCGGTGGCACGTTGGAGTGGTAAGAACAACATCATAACACACGATAAATTGGTCGCATGGTCGGTAATTGTATACGCGTGTGTGCCCTAATTTCCCCCTAAACCTGCGCTGTGGCTGACACACTCCACCTTTGGAAAGCTGATCTTGGTTTGACGTATAAGTTTACCTTCTCGTAGGGCGGATGCCGGTCATGGGTGTTTGGCCTAATCTGTCCGTATTTGGAACCGAATTATGAAGATGTATAAGAAACTACATACAGAGCGTTGCAGAGATAAGAGTAGGCATAAGACAGTATGTCACTTTACATCAGTTAGTGTTTTGTGTGTTCAACCAATAAACTGGTATTGGAAAGTAAAAACAGCAAATTATCTAACAATGGCTTCTTTTTTGTTTAACTGATTTATGTCTATATATAAGTAGAGAGTAAAGTAAAGAGCTCTCGTCACGACAAGTGGCGTATAGGGAATATGGTGTTAGTGACCATACGTTTTTCAGCACATGATTTTTGGTGTAATGTGGTCGGTATTACGCCTGTGCCGCTTTACTTTCCCAGAAAAAATCCGGTACCCATTTAAGGCTGTGTGAACCCGGAAGCAGTCGGTTGGGATCGAACCCTACCTCTTGTCCTTTGTAGTCCAGTTGTCTATATATGTTTATTACTAAAAAAAAAAAAAAAAAAAACAATTTTCATAAAACAAATAAAATTGAAATAAAAAATATATCTAGTGACATAATTTGATGTCATCTACGTAAATTAGTAAAACAGGTTCACAATCGAATTGTAGATATAAATGTTTCCCACAATAGAATGTGTTACTACACATATAAACGAAACGAAACGGTACATACAACTCGCATATAAGCCAAACCAAATTTGTTAAAAGAACACATAGAAACCAAAACGTTATATACAAAACACAGAAACCAAACAAAACGTTATATACAAAACACAGACACCAAACACAAAATATTTTGTTTTGTAATAAAACAGAAGTAAACAATTTTTGTTTATAGACAACAGATATAAACCCAGCAAAACGGTAATTACAAGAAATAAAAACACAACAAAACGGTATACAAAACAGATATAAACGCAACAAAACGGTATATACAACAGACATAAACCCATCAAAACGGTAATTACAATAAATATAAATACAAACAAAACGATATACAAAACAGATATCTCTCTCTCTCTCTCTCTGCGTTCAGGACTCAATCAGAGTAAGGATTCCAGACTCTCATATGAAGTCAGCTGTCAGGCTAAGTGTGTTGATCGCCCCCACAGACAGAACATCACAATTAGAGTCTGTCAGATCCACTCTGACTGAACACCCGTTAATACGTTGCACTGTGTTCTGCGCCAGTGGCCCAGTGCATCCGATTTCAGCCAGCATTTTTTCAGGTTTGCTTTCCTTAGCCTTTGATTGTCCCCAATCTTCCTGCAAGGCAGCAGTTGATCTTTTCTGTCGGGGGATTCTGCCCTTAGATGGTCGGCCTTCCCAGGTTTACGAGCACCATCTGCCCGAGTCACTAGAGGTGACTAACACAGACATGCGACTTGTAATATGAGGAAACTGCAACAAGGAACACATTTCATGCATAGCCTCCATTTGTTCCCGCCGCCTATCCCCATATACCGGTAAGTCACGTCCTCCCGAAAATGATGATCATCGTAGCACTTGATGATGTTAGGCCATCGTTGATGACTCCAATTCCGAACATATAGACACACAGTCAGTCGTCAATTTATTCTTGTTGCACATCAAACAGCAGACCGTAAGATTTGCGCACGGCCGGTTTAGGGAACCAATACGATGACGTAGGACACAATGTCGCCAAACTCATAATCTCGATACCTTTAGACTTATGTCTGATTACTCAAGTGTAAACAGTCTACGACGAACAATACACGAAGCAACTTCCCCAAAGAGACAAAACTGCGACTGACGAAGTAGTTTACATTAATGTGTAACGTGGAAATAACTTGCGTCAAAGAATCCCAATAACGGTCTTGAACAGCACTAATGTGACGTAAAGCACAGATGAAGTCTGGACGGTGGAATGTCTCACTCACAACACTTGATTCGTCAAAAACGGACTGTTGTCGACCTACGACCTCGTCTTAGCGACACAGATGTATCAAGCATATCATCATTTTGACTTTTACGCAGAAAAGTGCAAAGAAGATCCGAAATTAATCAGACCTTGGGTGCATTTTCTGCAGCGATCGAGAGGACGTGGACTAGATCCGCCATCTTGGAAACGGAAGTATAAAAAAAAAAAAAAAAAAAAAAAAAAAAAAAAAAAAACAGATATAAACGCAACAAAACAGATATAAACGCAACAAAACGGTATATACAACAAAAATGAACGCAACAAAACGGTATATACAACAAAAATAAACGCAACAAACGGTATGTACAACATATATAAACGCAACAAAACGGTATGTACAACAGACACAAACGCAACAAAACGGTATGTTCAACAGACATTAACGCAACAAAACGGTATATACAACATACATTAAAGCAAAAAAAACGGTATAATCATCAGATATAAACGCAACAAAACGGTATGTACAACAGACATTAACGCAACAAAACGGTATATTCAACAGATATAAACGCAACAAAACGGTATATTCAACAGATATCAACACAACAAAACGGTATATTCAACAGATATAAACGCAACAAAACGGTATATTCAACAGATATAAACGCAACAAAACGGTATATTCAACAGATATCAACACAACAAAACGGTATATTCAACAGATATCAACGCAACAAAACGGTATATTCACCAAATATAAACGCAACAAAACGGTATATTCAACAGATATCAACGCAACAAAAACGGTGTATTCAACAGATATAAACGCAACAAGACGGCATGAACAACAGACACAAACGCAACAAAACGTTTCTGTTGTGCCTCTCTCCTAATACCACTAGACCAACCGTAGACCCAAGATGATGAACTAAAGAGCCACAAGGACTTTGTTACATTCTATCGTTCTGATTTGTGCTGTCCACTTCTTGTGAAGCTTTAACCACCATATCATTTTTGTCTCTCTATATATTTTTGTCTCTCTCTATATTTTTGTCTCTATATATTTTGGCATTTCTCCTCAATGTTAGCTTCACTACTGCGTCGTGTTTTGATGCATTTATGTGCATTTCTTTGTCTTGACCCTGCACTTTTGCATTGCAAGTTCTGCTGTTAAAGCCAGACTTTGTCCTGCCTAACGCTGCTTCTATTCCAAGTCATATGTATTAGAAGACCTCCAGGATCGCAGATAACTATTTTAAGTGTGAGATCGTATCACTGGCAGTACATTTTGGTTCCAACCAATGGATTTCCAACTGTCAATTATTTCGATTTCCCCCTTTATTTCCTGTTTGCTGCCCTATCAAAACACTCAAAATCGATCCCCAGTCTCATATACTTTTCGCCCTCTACAAACCTCGTGTTATCTAACATCCGTTTATGTTCTCGGACCTGCTAACATTTCGCACTCAACACGAGGGCTTTTCGCTCATCCGACTACAAACATCTCGTCAAATGTATTAATTTTTGCTTCAATTATCCTCAGTAAGAGATTAGGCGACCAGGCATCCCTAGTCCTTTCAAATTGTTTTTAAGTCTAAATTATTATCCCGAACATGTGTTAATGAACTTTCCTTCGTCCTGTAGTTACTTCCCTCGTTATGTTTATTATCATTTGGGCAAAAAGAGTTCTCCTTTTGATCGCCTTACATTTATTGCCACGAACGGTGTGTTCTTTGGCTACAATAAAGCTATTGCTTGATTGCATTACACTTGTTATACATATACATCTTTAGCGCTGTATAGCATTTCTTTGGTGTGCCACTATCTGACTTTATTTCTTAGATGTTCTAATCGGTGTATGGCTTTATTTCTTGGATGTTCTACATTCTGTATGTTTGATTTCCTTGATGTTCTACTCTCTGTATGTCTTTATTTCTTAGATGTTCAACTCTCTGTATGTCTTGTTTATTAGATGTTCTACTGTCTGTATGACTTTATTTCTTAGATGTTCTACTGCCAGTATGCCCTTTTTCTTCGGTGTTCGACTGTACGTATGTCTTTATTTCTTAGATGTTCTACTGTCTGTATGTCTTTATTTCTTAGATGTTCTACTGCCAGTATGCCCTTTTTCTTCGGTGTTCTACTGTACGTATGTCTTTATTTCTTAGATGTTCTACTGTCTGTATGTCTTTATTTCTTAGATGTTCTACTGCCAGTATGCCCTTTTTCTTCGGTGTTCTACTGTCTGTATGACTTTATTTCTTAGATGTTCTACTGTCTGTATGTCTTTATTTCTTAGATGTTCTACTGTCTGTATGTCTTTATTTCTTAGATGTTCTACTGTCTGTATGTCTTTATTTCTTAGATGTTCTACTGTCTGTATGTCTTTATTTCTTAGATGTTCTACTGTATGTATGACTTTATTTCTTAGATGTTCTACTGTCTTTATGTCTTTATTTCATAGATGTTCTACTGTCTGTATATCTTGTTTCTTAGATGTTCTACTGTCTGTATGTCTTTATTTCATAGATGTTCTACTGTCTGTATGTCTTTATTTCTTAGATGCTCTACTGTCTGTATGACTTTATTTCTTAGATGTTCTACTGTCTGTATGTCTTTTTTTCATAGATGTTCTACTGTCTGTATGTCTTGTTTCTTAGATGTTCTACTCTCTGAATGACTTTATTTCTAAGATGTTCTACTCTCTGAATGACTTTATTTCTTAGATGTTCTACTATCTAGATGTCTTTATTTCTTATTTCTTCTGTCTGCATATCTTACCATCTTTATTGTTTAGCTGTTCTAATGTCTGCATGTTTTAACTGCTTTATGTCTTAGATCTTTTCCACAACTGTTTGACACTGATACTTTAGTTAATTTGCTTGAAAGTGTTTTTCCATGAAGACAAATATATGTTTCTCTTAATAAACATTAACAATTATTAGAAGAGGCTGTAACTTAAAATATATAAAATGTTTGGGTTAACAACAGAGTATTGCACAGCGAAGACGCTCATATTTGCTGACATTGTATGATGTTGTTACGTGTTATAGTAGTCAATATAATTAACCCGTTAATATTTACTTTAGCGACAACTCTTTATTTGTGTCTCTGGTGCCGCAAGCTGTAACCACTTCCCGGGGGAAGGGGGGGGGGTTGGTCTCGAGGCAAGACCACGTTCGAGAGAGAGAGAGAGAGAGAGAAAGAAAGAGAGAAAGAGAGAGAGAGAAAGAGAGATAGAGAGATATAAAGAGAGAGATAAAGAGAGAGAAAAGAGAGAGAGAAAAAAAAGAGAGAAAGAGAGAGAGAGAAAGAGAGAGAGAGAGAGAAAGAGAGAGAAAAAGAGAGATAAAAAGAGAGAGAGGAGAGAGAAAGAGAGAGAAAGAGAGAGAGAAAGAGAGAGAGAGAAAGTGAGAGAAAGTGAGAGTCAGGAAAAGAGAGAGAGAAAGAAAGAGAGAGAGAAAGAAAGAGACAGAGTAAGAGAGAGAGAGAAAGAGAGAGAGAAAAAGAAAGAGAGAGAGTAAGAGAGAGAGAAAGAGAGAGAGAGAAAGAGGTAGAGAAAGAAAGAGAAAGAAAGAGAGAGAGAAAGAAAGAGAGAGAGAAAGAAAGAGACAGAGTAAGAGAGAGAGAGAGAGAAAGAAAGAGACAGAGTAAGAGAGAGAGAAAGAGAGAGAGAAATAGAGAGAGAGAAAGAGAGATAGAGAGAGAGAAAGAGAGAGAGAGGTTGTGAGTTCAAATCTCGACTGCACCAATTGCTATTTCTGATTCCTCTTTGCGACAACCACATATGGTTTCATCAGAGAGGCGCGGCTTGAAATGTCAATTACACATTGGCGGAAAAAAAAATATCTTCGAAGACGGAGTTATCTGCCTGAGAGGCGTGACACTCCTGTGCACATGGCTGACAAGGAAAAACGTAGTAACGCGCAAAATTCAGTTCCTAATCTCTAGGGACTTATATATCAATCGCCAGGCATTGAAAAGAATAGACCACTATATATATCTTGGTAGTAATGTAGATCAAGAAGGTGAAACACAGAAAAAGATCAAAAGAAGGATAGCAAAAGCAGTAACAAATTACCAAAAAAAAAAACAGGACAAAATATGGAATAAACAATACTAAGTAAGAAGACTAAACTTATAGTATTCAAATCAAACGTGTTATCAATACCCACCTATACCAGTTAGGAGGGTCTTTTAGTCTGTTGTTTGATGTGTGATAGTGATGGTCTAATCACCAACTAATTACTACATCAAGCTTTGGCAGATGGTGCTCGTAAACCTGGGAGGGCCGACCATCTAAGGGCAGAATCCCCCTACAGAAAAGACAATCTGCTGCCTTGCAGGAAGATTGGGGACAATCAAAGGCTAAGGAAAGCAAACCTGAATAAAATGATGGCTGAAATCGGATGCACTTGGCCTCTGGCGCAGAACACATTGCAACGTTTTAACAAGTAATCAATCAGACTGGATCTAACAGACTCTAATTATGATAGAAACTACCGCTGACCGTAAAGGCTTCAAGAAACAGCTGAATATAATAACAACTATATGGGGCAATCGAGAGAGTATGGAATCCTACTCTGATTGAGTCTTGATCGCAGAGAGAGAGAGAGAAAGATACCCACCTATGCATGTGTAAGCTGAAAAATATAAGAGATTGCGAGAAAACTAAACATTTTTAGAGATAAATGCCTAAGAATACTATGTATACAATGGAATGAATTCAAGATTAATATAGAGATAAGAGAAATGACCATGCAACCAACGATCTCATCTACAATGGAATGAATTCAAGATTAATATAGAGATAATGGCCATGCAACCAACGATCTCATCTACAATGGAATGAATTCAAGATTAATATAGAGATAAAAGAAATGGACATGCAACCAACGATCTCATCTAGAATTAGGAAGAGAAGATTGAAATATGTCAGACATGTGCTGTGAAGAGACAAGAGAATTTCCAAACAAGCTCTTCTATGGGAAACACCGAGATACAGAAAAAGAGGACGACATAGAGAGACGCTAAAAAAAAGAAACTCTTATAAGAGAAGCAAAGTTGGTAGGCATAAACTCAAATAATATCGAAAAACTCGCTAAGAATGGAGATAGTTGGCGAAAAAAAAAAGAACTACAAGTCCTATGCCAGATCTAACCGCGCTGGAAGGGTCAAGATCACCATAGTTATTTGATTATAAATATGTACAAACACAGAGCAGAACTTCACCATAGTTATTTGATTATAAATATGTACAAACACAGAGCAGAACTTCACCATAGTTATTTGATTATAAATATGTACAAACACAGAGCAGAACTTCACCATAGTTATTTGATTATAAATATGTACAAACACAGAGCAGAACTTCACCATAGTTATTTGATTATAAATATGTACAAACACAGAGCAGAACTTCACCATAGTTATTTGATTATAAATATGTACAAACACAGAGCAGAACTTCACCATAGTTATTTGATTATAAATATGTACAAACACAGAGCAGAACTTCACCATAGTTATTTGATTATAAATATGTACAAACACAGAGCAGAACTTCACCATAGTTATTTGATTATAAATATGTACAAACACAGAGCAGAACTTCCACTGATCATCATCATCATTGAGTGCCGTCTTCGCATCGAAGGTTGGCTACCATGGAGCGCCATTCCACTCTGTCTCTTGCTTTGATGGTGCAGATTGTCAAAGGTTGACTTGTCCATCTTTTGATGTTACTCGTCCATGTTAGTACTGGTCTGCCTCTGCCTCTTTTACCTTGTATTTTCCCCTCCAAGATAACTTTTAGTAGGCTGTTGTGTCTTTTAACATGGCCGAAAATTTCATTTGTCTTGTTCTAATTTGTTTTTAGTAGTTCTCTTTTCATTTTAAGTTGTTTTAAAACTTCATCGTTTGTTTTCTTTTCTTTCCATCCAATTCTACCTATTCTTCTATAAATCCACATTTTAAAGGCTTTAATTTTTTTTACTTCTACCGATAGAAAACCTTAATAAAAAATCGACCAACGAACATGATCTGCGCAAGACCCCATCTACTTATGCTAGCTCTAGAGAAAAAAGACTACCTAGCTTAGTCAAGCTAGTGGGGATCGTACAAAATACCGTGTTGAAGTCGGATATGTTGGGCCGACAGGCGCAAATTTTGTAGCTTTATGTTAACAGCTTTCGTTACGATTTTCAGTCATAATCTGGGGCATGATTGAGGTTTTTCCAGGGAGTTTGACAATACATACAGCATGGCCAGTTCAGCTGCCACACTGTCCTGGGAGTTTGACAATACATACAGCATGGCCAGTTCAGCTGCCACACAGTCCTGGCAAGATTGACAATACATACAGCATGGCCAGTTCAGCTGCCACACAGTCCTGGGAGTTTGACAATACATACAGCATGGCCAGTTCAGCTGCCACACAGTCCTGGGAGTTTGACAATACATACAGCATGGCCAGTTCAGCTGCCACACTGTCCTGGGAGTTTGACAATACATACAGCATGGCCAGTTCAGCTACCACACTGTCCTGGGAGTTTGACAATACATACAGCATGGCCAGTTCAGCTGCCACACTGTCCTGGGAGTTTGACAATACATACAGCATGGCCAGTTCAGCTGCCACACTGTCCTGGGAGTTTGACAATACATACAGCATGGCCAGTTCAGCTGCCACACAGTCCTGGGAGTTTGACAATACATACAGCATGGCCAGTTCAGCTACCACACTGTCCTGGGAGTTTGACAATACATACAGCATGGCCAGTTCAGCTGCCACACTGTCCTGGGAGTTTGACAATACATACAGCATGGCCAGTTCAGCTACCACACTGTCCTGGGAGTTTGACAATACATACAGCATGGCCAGTTCAGCTGCCACACTGTCCTGGGAGTTTGACAATACATACAGCATGGCCAGTTCAGCTACCACACTGTCCTGGGAGTTTGACAATACATACAGCATGGCCAGTTCAGCTACCACACTGTCCTGGGAGTTTGACAATATATACAGCATGGCCAGTTCAGCTGCCACACTGTCCTGGGAGTTTGACAATACATACAGCATGGCCAGTTCAGCTGTCACACTGTCCTGGGAGTTTGACAATACATACAGCATGGCCAGTTCAGCTGCCACACTGTCCTGGGAGTTTGACAATACATACAGCATGGCCAGTTTAACTGCCACACTGTCCTGGGAGTTTGACAATACATACAGCATGGCCAGTTCAGCTACCACACTGTCCTGGGAGTTTGACAATACATACAGCATGGCCAGTTCAGCTGCCACACTGTCCTGGGAGTTTGACAATACATACAGCATGGCCAGTTCATCTGTCACACTGTCCTGGGAGTTTGACAATACATACAGCATGGCCAGTTCAGCTGCCACACTGTCCTGGGAGTTTGACAATACATACAGCATGGCAAGTTCAGCTGTCACACTGTCCTGGGAGTTTGACAATACATACAGCATGGCCAGTTCAGCTACCACACTGTCCTGGGAGTTTGACAATACATACAGCATGGCCAGTTCAGCTGCCACACTGTCCTGGGAGTTTGGCAATACATACAGCATGGCCAGATCAGCTGCCACACAGTCCTAGGAGTTTGACAATACATACAGCACGGCCAGTTCAGCTGCCACACTGTCCTGGGAGTTTGACAATACATACAGCATGGCCAGTTCAGCTGCCACACTGTCCTGGGAGTTTGACAATACATACAGCATGGCCAGTTCAGCTGTCACACTGTCCTGGGAATTTGACAATACATACAGCATGGCCAGTTCAGCTGCCACACTGTCCTGGGAGTTTGACAATACATACAGCATGGCCAGTTTAGCTGCCACACTGTCCTGGGAGTTTGACAGTACATACAGCATGGCCAGTTCAGCTGTCACACTGTCCTGGGAGTTTGACAATACATACAGCATGGCCAGTTCAGCTGCCACACTGTCCTGGGAGTTTGACAATACATACAGCATGGCCTGTTCAGTTCCCACACTATCCTGGGAGTTTGACAATACATACAGCATGGCCAGTTCAGTTTAATTTCAACCCTCATAGAACTTATATCACCGTAATTCAAATAAAGACTGACAACTAAAACGTGCAAATAATGGATGTGCGCCTATTGAGGAAACTTTGAAGGGAGTAGAATTGATTGAAGAGCAAACGACGATTGTTAATATTGAGATGAAGAAGGAGGGTGATGATAAATAAGAGGAGAGGAAGCAGTAGTGGGAGGACAGTACGATGAAACAAAACGGGGACGTCGAGGAGGAGGAGGAGGAGAAGAAGAAGAAGTAGAAGAAGTAGAAGAAGTAGTAGAAGAAGTAGTAGAAGAAGTAGTAGAAGAAGTAGAAGAAGTAGAAGAAGAAGTAGAAGAAGTAGAAGAAGTAGAAGAAGAAGTAGAAGAAGTAGAAGAAGAAGTAGAAGAAGTAGAAGAAGAAGTAGAAGTAGAAGTAGAAGAAGTAGAAGAAGTAGAAGAAGAAGTAGAAGAATTAGAAGAAGTAGAAGAAGAAGTAGAAGAAGTAGAAGAAGTAGAAGAAGTAGAAGAAGAAGTAGAAGAAGTAGAAGAAGTAGAAGAAGTAGAAGAAGAAGTAGAAGAAGAAGTAGAAGAAGTAGAAGAAGTAGAAGAAGTAGAAGAAGTAGAAGAAGAAGTAGAAGAAGTAGAAGAAGAAGTAGAAGAAGAAGTAGAAGTAGAAGAAGTAGAAGAAGTAGAAGAAGAAGTAGAAGAAGTAGAAGAAGTAGAAGAAGAAGTAGAAGAAGAAGTAGAAGAAGTAGAAGAAGTAGAAGAAGTAGAAGAAGTAGAAGAAGTAGAAGAAGTAGAAGAAGAAGTAGAAGAAGTAGAAGAAGAAGTAGAAGAAGAAGTAGAAGAAGTAGAAGAAGTAGAAGAAGAAGTAGAAGAAGAAGTAGAAGAAGAAGTAGAAGAAGAAGTAGAAGAAGAAGTAGAAGAAGTAGAAGAAGAAGTAGAAGAAGAAGTAGAAGAAGTAGAAGAAGAAGTAGAAGAAGAAGTAGAAGAAGAAGTAGAAGAAGAAGTAGAAGAAGTAGAAGAAGAAGTAGAAGAAGTAGTAGAAGAAGTAGAAGAAGAAGTAGAAGAAGAAGTAGAAGAAGTAGAAGAAGAAGTAGAAGAAGTAGAAGAAGAAGTAGAAGAAGAAGTAGAAGAAGAAGTAGAAGAAGAAGTAGAAGAAGAAGTAGAAAAAGAAGTAGAAGAAGTAGAAGAAGAAGTAGAAGAAGTAGAAGAAGAAGTAGAAGAAGAAGTAGAAGAAGAAGTAGAAGAAGAAGTAGAAGAAGAAGTAGAAGAAGAAGTAGAAGAAGTAGAAGAAGAAGTAGAAGAAGAAGTAGAAGAAGTAGAAGAAGAAGTAGAAGAAGAAGTAGAAGAAGAAGTAGAAGAAGAAGTAGAAGAAGTAGAAGAAGTAGAAGAAGAAGTAGAAGAAGAAGTAGAAGAAGTAGAAGAAGTAGAAGAAGTAGAAGAAGAAGTAGAAGAAGTAGAAGAAGAAGTAGAAGAAGTAGAAGAAGTAGAAGAAGTAGAAGAAGTAGAAGAAGAAGTAGAAGAAGAAGTAGAAGAAGTAGAAGAAGAAGTAGAAGAAGAAGTAGAAGAAGTAGAAGAAGAAGTAGAAGAAGAAGAAGAAGAAGTAGAAGAAGTAGAAGAAGAAGAAGAAGAAGTAGAAGAAGTAGAAGAAGAAGTAGAAGAAGTAGAAGTAGAAGAAGAAGTAGAAGAAGTAGAAGAAGAAGTAGAAGAAGTAGAAGAAGTAGAAGAAGTAGAAGAAGTAGAAGAAGTAGAAGAAGTAGAAGAAGAAGTAGAAGAAGAAGTAGAAGAAGTAGAAGAAGAAGTAGAAGAAGAAGTAGAAGAAGTAGAAGAAGTAGAAGAAGAAGTAGAAGAAGTAGAAGAAGTAGAAGAAGTAGAAGAAGTAGAAGAAGAAGTAGAAGAAGAAGTAGAAGAAGTAGAAGAAGTAGAAGAAGTAGAAGAAGAAGTAGAAGAAGTAGAAGTAGAAGAAGTAGAAGAAGAAGTAGAAGAAGTAGAAGAAGAAGTAGAAGAAGTAGAAGAAGTAGAAGAAGTAGAAGAAGTAGAAGAAGAAGTAGAAGAAGTAGAAGAAGTAGAAGTAGAAGAAGTAGAAGAAGAAGTAGAAGAAGAAGTAGAAGAAGAAGTAGAAGAAGTAGAAGTAGAAGAAGTAGAAGAAGTAGAAGAAGAAGTAGAAGAAGTAGAAGAAGTAGAAGAAGAAGTAGAAGAAGTAGAAGTAGAAGAAGTAGAAGAAGTAGAAGAAGAAGTAGAAGAAGTAGAAGTAGAAGAAGAAGTAGAAGAAGTAGAAGTAGAAGAAGTAGAAGAAGTAGAAGTAGAAGAAGAAGTAGAAGAAGTAGAAGTAGAAGAAGTAGAAGAAGTAGAAGAAGTAGAAGAAGAAGTAGAAGAAGTAGAAGAAAAAGTAGAAGAAGTAGAAGAAGAAGTAGAAGAAGTAGAAGAAGAAGTAGAAGAAGTAGAAGAAGAAGTAGAAGTAGAAGAAGTAGAAGAAGAAGTAGAAGAAGAAGTAGAAGAAGTAGAAGAAGTAGAAGAAGTAGAAGTAGAAGAAGAAGTAGAAGAAGTAGAAGTAGAAGAAGTAGAAGAAGAAGTAGAAGAAGTAGAAGAAGAAGTAGAAGAAGTAGAAGAAGTAGAAGTAGAAGAAGAAGTAGAAGAAGTAGAAGAAGTAGAAGAAGTAGAAGAAGAAGTAGAAGAAGTAGAAGAAGAAGTAGAAGAAGTAGAAGAAGTAGAAGAAGAAGTAGAAGAAGTAGAAGAAGTAGAAGTAGAAGAAGAAGTAGAAGAAGTAGAAGAAGTAGAAGAAGTAGAAGAAGTAGAAGTAGAAGAAGAAGTAGAAGAAGTAGAAGAAGTAGAAGAAGTAGAAGAAGTAGAAGTAGAAGAAGAAGTAGAAGAAGTAGAAGAAGTAGAAGAAGTAGAAGAAGTAGAAGTAGAAGAAGAAGTAGAAGAAGTAGAAGAAGTAGAAGAAGTAGAAGAAGTAGAAGAAGTAGAAGAAGTAGAAGTAGAAGAAGAAGTAGAAGAAGTAGAAGAAGTAGAAGAAGTAGAAGAAGTAGAAGAAGTAGAAGAAGTAGAAGAAGTAGAAGAAGTAGAAGAAGTAGAAGTAGAAGAAGAAGTAGAAGTAGAAGAAGAAGTAGAAGTAGAAGAAGTAGAAGAAGTAGAAGTAGAAGAAGAAGTAGAAGTAGAAGAAGAAGTAGAAGAAGTAGAAGAAGTAGAAGAAGTAGAAGTAGAAGAAGAAGTAGAAGAAGTAGAAGAAGTAGAAGAAGTAGAAGAAGTAGAAGAAGTAGAAGTAGAAGAAGTAGAAGTAGAAGTAGAAGTAGAAGAAGTAGAAGTAGAAGTAGAAGTAGAAGTAGAAGTAGAAGAAGTAGAAGTAGAAGTAGAAGTAGAAGTAGAAGTAGAAGTAGAAGTAGAAGTAGAAGTAGAAGAAGTAGAAGTAGAAGTAGAAGTAGAAGTAGAAGTAGAAGTAGAAGAAGTAGAAGTAGAAGTAGAAGTAGAAGAAGTAGAAGTAGAAGTAGAAGTAGAAGTAGAAGTAGAAGTAGAAGAAGTAGAAGTAGAAGTAGAAGTAGAAGTAGAAGTAGAAGTAGAAGAAGTAGAAGTAGAAGTAGAAGAAGTAGAAGTAGAAGAAGTAGAAGTAGAAGTAGAAGTAGAAGTAGAAGTAGAAGAAGAAGTAGAAGAAGTAGAAGAAGTAGAAGTAGAAGAAGTAGAAGTAGAAGAAGTAGAAGAAGAAGTAGAAGAAGTAGAAGAAGTAGAAGTAGAAGAAGAAGTAGAAGAAGTAGAAGAAGTAGAAGAAGAAGTAGAAGAAGAAGTAGAAGAAGTAGAAGAAGTAGAAGTAGAAGAAGAAGTAGAAGAAGTAGAAGAAGTAGAAGAAGTAGAAGAAGAAGTAGAAGAAGTAGAAGAAGAAGTAGAAGAAGTAGAAGAAGTAGAAGAAGAAGTAGAAGAAGTAGAAGAAGTAGAAGAAGTAGAAGAAGAAGTAGAAGAAGTAGAAGAAGAAGTAGAAGAAGTAGAAGAAGTAGAAGAAGTAGAAGAAGTAGAAGAAGTAGAAGAAGAAGTAGAAGAAGTAGAAGAAGAAGTAGAAGAAGTAGAAGAAGTAGAAGAAGTAGAAGAAGAAGTAGAAGAAGTAGAAGAAGAAGTAGAAGAAGTAGAAGAAGAAGTAGAAGAAGTAGAAGAAGAAGTAGAAGAAGTAGAAGAA
Organism: Megaustenia siamemsis; assembly: GCA_032433765.1. Taxonomy (NCBI): domain Eukaryota; kingdom Metazoa; phylum Mollusca; class Gastropoda; order Stylommatophora; family Ariophantidae; genus Megaustenia; species Megaustenia siamemsis. The sequence goes on along the minus strand of JAVIAB010000046.1, from coordinate 52,780,266 downwards.
GTAGAAGAAGAAGTAGAAGAAGAAGTAGAAGAAGTAGAAGAAGTAGAAGAAGTAGAAGAAGAAGTAGAAGAAGTAGAAGAAGTAGAAGAAGTAGAAGAAGAAGTAGAAGAAGTAGAAGAAGAAAGAGAAGAAAGAAAGGAAATGAGTGGAGCGAGAAGGAGAATAAGAAAAAAATGAGATGAAAAAGAGGACAGAAAGATGAGGGAGAGTGAAGACGAGGTGCAGAAGAAGAGAAAGAAGGAGGAGGAGGAAGAGGAGGAGGGAAAGGAAAAGATGAAGGAAAATGGAGACGATGAGGAAGAGAAGAAGAAAAAATAAGGACAAAGCAAGAAAAAATATAGAAAGTGCTTTAGCGCAGTGGATTATGAAAGCGCATACCAACAGTACACCATTGGGGGTCTCGGCAGCCTGGCTGAGATCACTACTCGATTGCAGTCAAAGAAGACAGTGGTGCATAGGTCATGACCACGAGTAGCATGACAATGGAGGTGATGGCAGTGACCAAGGCATTCAAATGGTTAGAGTCACAAGACTACACCCACGCATGTATACTGAGTGATTCGATGAGCATGATACAAAAAAGTGGAGGCGGGTTTTGTACGCATGCAATGGGTAGAGTCGTTGCAGAAGTAAAAAATACGTAAGGTCACCTTTGTCTATGTCCCTGGATATGCGGGAGTACGGGGAAATGAAAAAGCGGACAGGTTGGCTAGTTGCGCTATTCTTGAGGACAGCCAACCAATGGGCGGACATCAGCTATGCCCACCGCGATGTTTGAAGAGCACATGACTTCGACAACCACAAATCCACGTCACTCCTTCGGATGAATGAGATGGTAGTTAAGATGAGCACAGCCAGAAAAGAGAAACTTAGTGGCCGTGTAAGACGACTTATCAACCAACACAGAACTGGAGTCGTCAGTCGCTGGACACTGCGGGACTTGTTGAGGAGAGGATCTGAGCACTTATGGACATGTTCGGAGTGCAATGATGATGACCCACAATTAGCTTAATAAACAACCGACTGGACTACCGACGTTACAACAACCCGTGTTCGATTCCCGCAGGAAGCAGTAGGAGTTGTACTCGTGGTTGGAAGAAAAAATACCCCCACGGTCGACCCAGCCGCTGGCAGAAATAGGATCCAGGGTAGTACTCTGGAAAGGCGAGGAATGTCGCCTCGCATTGTGAGTTTCGATGCTTGAAGCGACACTATCCAGAAGTCACCGAGCACATATGGGTGAAAACTCGCGCGCTAAGACGCCGGTTCAAGTCTCGTACTTGACCTTTACCTCTGCACCATCACAGTTAATAAATGTGTTAGTTTTTGTTGTTCTAAATTCAACTGTGTATATTTGAGATACATTTGGCACGTTCCGTACATATTAGCGAGCGCTCAGATAAATGTTCAATATTTTTAGATAAAATGAAATCTCAATTTACAATATCTTCTACAGTAAAAATGAAGGAATGGAGTCGAGAGAGCTCAGTGGTTAGTGAACTGGACTACAAAGGACAAGAGGTAGGGTTCGATCCCAACCGACGGCTTCCGGGTTCATCCAGCCTTTAATGGATACCGGATTTTTTTCTGGGAAAGTAAAGAGGCACGGGCGTAATACCGACCACATTACCCCAAAAATCATGTGCCGAAAGTCTGTAAAATGTATGGTCACTAACACCATATTCCCTATACGCCACTTGGCGTGACGGGGGTACTTTACTTTTTTTTTTTTTACTTTCTACAGTAAAAATGAAGGTACGAGACTTGAATCGGTGTCTTTGCACGCGGATTTTTACCCATATGTGCTCAGCCGTCTATCTAGAAATGTTCGGAGACTCCTATCTAGTGTCGCCTCAAGCATCGTTAACTCACGAGCCAGGCGGCATTCCTCACCTTCTCAGATCGCTACCCCGGTAGCCATTTCTGCCAGCGGCTGGGTGGACCGCAGGGAGTACTTTTTCACAACTGCGAGTACAACTCATACTCCTTCCAGCGGGAATCTAAAACGGGTTGTCCGAACGTCGGTAGCCGAGGTGGGTGGTCTATCCAACTAGGCTACAGGGGGCTTCTAAAAGAAAATTGAAAAGGGGCCAATAAGTTTATTAGAGGAGGGAGTAGGAAGAAAAAAAGAGCTTATGAGGGGGGGGGGGGACAGATTTAAAAAAAAAATTTCCCCTCCTCCATTTTTTCTTTCTTTCCTCGTTTGCCGTCAGACGAAGAGGAGAGATATGGTTCGCGGTTTCTTGCTCTTCTATTGGCTTCTTCTGCTGTTATACCTTCGAGTGCTTCTAGTAATCCGTTTATCCACCTTTATTCTTGGTCCGTCCATTGGTCTGGTGTTCTCCTATCGTTTGTTGGTAACTCCTTATATTAGATTTAGTTCATATTATCTTATCACATGCCCGTATCACTTGATCTGTTGTCACTTTATATTCAATAACAGGTACCGTTCCTAATCCTTTTATGTACCTTTTCATTTCTGATATTGTCTCTTAGATTGTTATCTTTCATGCGTCAGACACACTTCATTCCTGTAATTTCTGAAATAATGATCCAGTGAGGGATATATTTAAGAACTTAAAAAAATTGTTCCTGTAACTTAGAGGTGTTGTAGAGAAATGTTGGTGTAACTTAGAGTGGTTGTAGAGAAAGGTTTGTGTAACTTAGAGGTGTTGTAGAGAAATGTTTCTCTAACTTAGAGGTGTTGCAGAAAAATGTTTCTGTATCTTAGCGTGTTGTAGATAAATGTTTATGTAACGTTGAGGTGTGGTAGAGAAATGGTTGTGTAACGTAGATGTGTGGAAGAGAAATGGTTGTGTAACGTAGATGTGTGGAAGAGAAATGGTTGTGTAACGTAGATGTGTGGAAGAGAAATGGTTGTGTAACGTAGATGTGTGGAAGAGAAATGGTTGTGTAACGTAGATGTGTGGAAGAGAAATGGTTGTGTAACGTAGATGTGTGGAAGAGAAATGGTTGTGTAACGTAGATGTGTGGAAGAGAAATGGTTGTGTAACGTAGATGTGTGGAAGAGAAATGGTTGTGTAACGTAGATGTGTGGAAGAGAAATGGTTGTGTAACGTAGATGTGTGGTAGAGAAATGGTTGTGTAACGTAGATGTGTGGAAGAGAAATGGTTGTGTAACGTAGATGTGTGGTAGAGAAATGGTTGTGTAACGTAGATGTGTGGAAGAGAAATGGTTGTGTAACGTAGATGTGTGGTAGAGAAATGGTTGTGTGACGTAGATGTGTGGTAGAGAAATGGCTGTGTAACGTAGATGTGTGGAAGAGAAATGGTTGTGTAACGTAGATGTGTGGAAGAGAAATGGTTGTGTAACGTAGATGTGTGGAAGAGAAATGCTTTTGTAACGTAGAGGTGTGGTAGAGAAATGGTTGTGTAACGTAGAGGTGTTGTAGAGAAATGGTTGTGTAACGTAGAGGTGTTGTAGAGAAATGGTTGTGTAACGTAGATGTGTGGTAGAGAAATGGTTGTGTAACGTAGAGGTGTTGTAGAGAAATGGTTGTGTAACGTAGAGGTGTGGTAGAGAAATGGTTGTGTAACGTAGAGGTGTTGTAGAGAAATGGTTGTGTAACGTAGATGTGTGGTAGAGAAATGGTTGTGTAACGTAGATGTGTGGAAGAGAAATGGTTGTGTAACGTAGATGTGTGGAAGAGAAATGGTTGTGTAACGTAGATGTGTGGAAGAGAAATGCTTTTGTAACGTAGAGGTGTGGTAGAGAAATGGCTGTGTAACGTAGATGTGTGGTAGAGAAATGGTTGTGTAACGTAGATGTGTGGTAGAGAAATGGTTGTGTAACGTAGATGTGTGGTAGAGAAATGGTTGTGTAACGTAGATGTTTGGTAGAAAATTGGTTCTGTAAGTTAAAGGTGTTGTAAAAAAAATGTTTGTGAAAACCAATTAATGTAGAGATGATTTTATGTGGATATGAACGTATGTAGAGATGAGTTTATGTGAATATGAACGTATGTTGAGACGAGTTTATGTGAATATGAACGTATGTAGAGATGAGTTTATATGGATATGAACGTATGTAGAGATGAGTTTATGTGAATATGAACGTAGATAGAGATGACTTAATGTGGATATGAACGTATGTAGAGATGAGTTTATGTGGATATGAACGTATGTAGAGATGAGTGTATGTGGATATGAACGTATGTAGAGATGAGCTTATGTGGATATGAACGTATGTAGAGATGAGCTTATGTGAATATGAACGTATGTAGAGATGAGTTTATGTGGATATGAACGTATGTAGAGATGAGCTTATGTGGATATGAACGTATGTAGAGATGAGCTTATGTGGATATGAACGTATGTGGAGATGAGTTTATGTGGATATGAACGTATGTAGAGATGTGTTTATGTGGATATGAACGTATGTGGAGATGAGTTTATGTGGATATGAACGTATGCAGAGATGTGTTTATGTGGATATGAACGTATGTAGAGATGTGTTTATGTGGATATGAACGTATGTGGAGATGAGTTTATGTGGATATGAACGTATGTAGATATGAGCTTATGTGGATATGAACGTATGTAGAGATGGGTTTATGTGGATATGAACGTATGTAGAGATGAGCTTATGTGGATATGAACGTATGTAGAGATGTGTTTATGTGGATATGAACGTATGTAGAGATGAGCTTATGTGGATATGAACGTATGTAGAGATGAGTTTATGAAATGAAAGATGCCGCGGATGAAGAGTTCACGAAACCAACGGAGCTGTGAACATGAAATTACGAGTCCACAGTGGGGCTATTGACATGTATTTAATGAAACCAGATGTGATCGCGAATTTTAAGTTGATGAAATCAACGAAGCTGATTTTGTGAAACAAAAGATTAAGAGTATAACTGTATAGGACATAGGACCAATTGGATGTGAGTTAAGGATTCATATTATTATTTTTTTTTCGTTCGCCAGCTTTTACCTCGGACAAAGTCCCTAGAGACTAGGAACTTATTTTTGAGTGTTAATCCATTTTTCCCTGGCAGCCGTGTGCACAGGGGTCCCTCGCCGCACAGGCAGATAACTCCGACTTCGGAGGTACTCATTTTTTTTTTTTCCGTCGATGAGTAATTAACGTTTCAAGCCGGGCCTCTCTGTTGAGACAGTGTAAGGATTATAACAATTAAGAACCGTAAGAACGAGTTCAAGGAAACTCAGGCCACTAACATGAACAAAGTTTGAAAACCCCTGAGTTGCGCTGAAACCTCATTCAATCTTCCATCAAGCAAATTTGTGAAAGAATTTTCTAGACGAAACTGCCAGTCTTCATTTTTACACAGACTTTCTCACTTGCGCAAAGAATTATCAAATTCTGCCAACAATCCAATCCGACTTTCAATTTGAAAAGCAAACAATTCCCAAGAACTCCGACCCCAGCATCCCCTTTTACCTTCTTCCAATTATCCAATTAAAAGCGAGCTCGTGCTAACTTAATGTACCACGTGACCCAGAATACCTTCTGTTATAAGCTGTCCAGATCTGATGGTGTTTTACTACACCCCAGGTAAATCTGGATTGGATGCAAATATTGTTAATTTAGAGTATTAATCGAAATAAGGTTTGGAATTGAAAACACTTGTTGGTATCCATCATGCCATCATCATCATGTTTCATGTCTGATGGTGCTGACGATAACGTTCACTCTAGTCACCTTCTACTTACTTCACAAACACACACGCAGGCGATCGTGCCCACATACATAGCAGCTGCAATCAACTTTTCAGATCTCAGGATGCGAAGCAATATGGAACCTTCCAGAAAGACACCGAGACGAGCAGGTGCTGTCTTATAGCTTCTCAACGCTGTAGGGAGAGAGAGAGAAAGAGGGTCAAACGACAGCCATCTATAGTATTAAAAAGGTGGGGGGCTGAAAGGAATCACCTAAAGTTTGTGACGTGTGACTTCTCTCTCTCTCTCTCTCTCTCTCTCTCTTCGATCAAGTCTCAAACAGAGTAGGATTCCAGACTCTCTTATGAAGTCTGCTGTCTGTTTAAGTGATTCAATTGCCCCATATAGTTTCTCTTCCAGGGAGGTGGGTGTGGACCACATTGCACATTGTGACTTTTCAAACTTTGCGAGCAGGGGCGGTTGCAGGTAAAATAGCGCGAGACATCTATAGCGCGCATAACTGAAGACATAAAAAATAGGGTATTTCCAGGATTTCCCTCTCGGCAGCAGACCATAGTAAAACTATAGATTGTCAAGGTCAAGCCCACTTGGACAACGGTTACTTTCCTCTCTTGCACAAGTCAGGACTCAGTGACTTTGCAAAATGTGACTGCGGAGCATCCGGACAAACTCCAGAGCATACACTACAAGACTGCAGCACTATCAACACAGGAGCATCCGGACAAACTTCAGAGCATACACTACAAGACTGCAGCACTATCAACACAGGAGCATCCAGACAAACTTCAGAGCATATACTACAAGACTGCAGCACTATCAACACAGGAGCATCCAGACAAACTTCAGAGCATACACTACAAGACTGCAGCACTATCAACACGGGAGCATCCAGACAAACTTCAGAGCATACACTACAAGACTGCAGCACTATCAACACAGGAGCATCCAGACAAACTCCAGAGCATACACTACAAGACTGCAGCACTATCAACACAGGAGCATCCAGACAAACTTCAGAGCATATACTACAAGACTGCAGCACTATCAACACAGGAGCATCCGGACAAACTTCAGAGCATACACTACAAGACTGCAGCACTATCAACACAGGAGCATCCAGACAAACTTCAGAGCATACACTACAAGACTGCAGCACTATCAACACAGGAGCATCCAGACAAACTTCAGAGCATATACTACAAGACTGCAGCACTATCAACACAGGAGCATCCAGACAAACTTCAGAGCATATACTACAGGACTGCAGCACTATCAACACAGGAGCATCCAGACAAACTTCAGAGCATACACTACAGGACTGCAGCACTATCAACACAGGAGCATCCAGACAAACTTCAGAGCATACACTACAAGACTGCAGCACTATCAACACAGGAGCATCCAGACAAACTTCAGAGCATACACTACAGGACTGCAGCACTATCAACACAGGAGCATCCAGACAAACTTCAGAGCATACACTACAGGACTGCAGCACTATCAACACAGGAGCATCCAGACAAACTTCAGAGCATACACTACAAGACTGCAGCACTATCAACACAGGAGCATCCAGACAAACTTCAGAGCATACACTACAAGACTGCAGCACTATCAACACAGGAGCATCCAGACAAACTTCAGAGCATACACTACAGGACTGCAGCACTATCAACACAGGAGCATCCAGACAAACTTCAGAGCATACACTACAGGACTGCAGCACTATCAACACAGGAGCATCCAGACAAACTTCAGAGCATACACTACAAGACTGCAGCACTATCAACACAGGAGCATCCAGACAAACTTCAGAGCATACACTACAGGACTGCAGCACTATCAACACAGGAGCATCCAGACAAACTTCAGAGCATACACTACAGGACTGCAGCACTATCAACACAGGAGCATCCAGACAAACTTCAGAGCATACACTACAAGACTGCAGCACTATCAACACAGGAGCATCCAGACAAACTTCAGAGCATACACTACAAGACTGCAGCACTATCAACACAGGAGCATCCAGACAAACTTCAGAGCATACACTACAAGACTGCAGCACTATCAACACAGGAGCATCCAGACAAACTTCAGAGCATACACTACAGGACTGCAGCACTATTAACACCATAAGAACACAAATATGGCCCACAGAAACAAGCCTGCAGGACAAGTTCAGAGGAACTTGTGATGGCATCAAACGACCCGTCTTGTTCGTGACTCGAGCTGGGCTAAAAGCAAGGCAACCTCTGATCGTTGAAGAAGAATCAGAATTATCTGGTAGCATTCAGGACTTGAAGAATCTCTACCTTATATGTACTACCTCTAGCCCCAACACAAGAATCTCTACCTTATATGTACTACCTGTAGCCCCAACACAAGAATCTCTACCTTATATGTACTACCTGTAGCCCCAACACAAGAATCTCTACCTTATATGTACTACCTCTAGCCCCAACACAAGAATCTCTACCTTATATGTACTACCTCTAGCCCCAACACAAGAATCTCTACCTTATATGTACTACCTCTAGCCCCAACGCAAGAATCTCTACCTTATATGTACTACCTGTAGCCCCAACACAAGAATCTCGACCTTATATGTACTACCTCTAGCCCCAACACAAGAATCTCTACCTTATATGTACTACCTCTAGCCCCAACACAAGAATCTCTACCTTATATGTACTACCTCTAGCCCCAACACAAGAATCTCTACCTTATATGTACTACCTGTAGCCCCAACACAAGAATCTCTACCTTATATGTACTACCTGTAGCCCCAACACAAGAATCTCTACCTTATATGTACTACCTGTAGCCCCAACACAAGAATCTCTACCTTATATGTACTACCTCTAGCCCCAACACAAGAATCTCTACCTTATATGTACTACCTGTAGCCCCAACACAAGAATCTCTACCTTATATATACTACCTGTAGCCCCAACACAAGAATCTCTACCTTATATGTACTACCTCTAGCCCCAACACAAGAATCTCTACCTTATATGTACTACCTCTAGCCCCAACACAAGAATCTCTACCTTATATGTACTACCTCTAGCCCCAACACAAGAATCTCTACCTTATATGTACTACCTGTAGCCCCAACACAAGAATCTCGACCTTATATGTACTACCTCTAGCCCCAACACAAGAATCTCTACCTTATATGTACTACCTCTAGCCCCAACACAAGAATCTCTACCTTATATGTACTACCTGTAGCCCCAACACAAGAATCTCTACCTTATATGTACTACCTGTAGCCCCAACACAATAATCTCGACCTTATATGTACTACCTGTAGCCCCAACACAAGAATCTCTACCTTATATGTACTACCTGTAGCCCCAACACAAGAATCTCTACCTTATATGTACTACCTGTAGCCCCAACACAAGAATCTCGACCTTATATATACTACCTCTAGCCCCAACACAAGAATCTCGACCTTATATGTACTACCTCTAGCCCCAACACAAGAATCTCTACCTTATATGTACTACATCTAGCCCCAACACAAGAATCTCGACCTTATATGTACTACATCTAGCCCCAACACAAGAATCTCGACCTTATATGTACTACCTGTAGCCCCAACACAAGAATCTCTACCTTATATGTACTACCTCTAGCCCCAACACAAGAATCTCTACCTTATATGTACTACCTGTAGCCCCAACACAAGAATCTCGACCTTATATGTACTACCTCTAGCCCCAACACAAGAATCTCGACCTTATATGTACTACCTGTAGCCCCAACACAAGAATCTCTACCTTATATGTACTACCTGTAGCCCCAACACAAGAATCTCGACCTTATATATACTACCTGTAGCCCCAACACAAGAATCTCTACCTTATATGTACTACCTCTAGCCCCAACACAAGAATCTCTACCTTATATGTACTACCTCTAGCCCCAACACAAGAATCTCTACCTTATATGTACTACCTGTAGCCCCAACACAAGAATCTCTACCTTATATGTACTACCTGTAGCCCCAACACAAGAATCTCGACCTTATATGTACTACCTCTAGCCCCAACACAAGAATCTCGACCTTATTTGTACTACCTCTAGCCCCAACACAAGAATCTCTACCTTATATGTACTACCTCTAGCCCCAACACAAGAATCTCTACCTTATATGTACTACCTGTAGCCCCAACACAAGAATCTCGACCTTATATGTACTACCTGTAGCCCCAACACAAGAATCTCTACCTTATATGTACTACCTGTAGCCCCAACACAAGAATCTCTACCTTATATGTACTACCTGTAGCCCCAACACAAGAATCTCGACCTTATATGTACTACCTGTAGCCCCAACACAAGAATCTCGACCTTATATGTACTACCTGTAGCCCCAACACAAACACTTCTAGAACAAAACAAATAAGAGGGAATTTGAAAAAAAAAAAATATATATATAATATTTTTTTTTTTTTTTGTCCAGCGCTTCATCCAGATTACAATTCTTTATTGTTTATTTGGAAGTTGTTTGAGCACTCATCGCAGACATTCATTTGTTCATTTCATTCTTTTTCTTCAAGGGGCCAAAAGACGGCCCATAGGGCGGAAGTCATAGTTCACGAATGACGATCTGCTGCTTGTTCTTGTATTTCTTGGTTGTTTCTTGGTTGTTTCTTGGTTGTTTCTTGGTTGTTTCTTGGTTGTTTCTTGGTTGTTTCTTAGTCTCATGGTTGAGCCTTTCGTTGTAATTGTTCCGCGTATCGATTCTCTTAATATATTGTAACAACTGGAACATATTGTAACAACTGGAACATATTGTAACAACTGGAACATATTGTAACAACTGGAACATATTGTAACAACTGGAACATATTGTAACAACTGGAACATATTGTAACAACTGGAACATATTGTAAAAACTGGAACATATTGTAACAACTGGAATATATTGTAACAACTGGAACATATTGTAACAACTGGAAAAATTGGGGGACGAAGAGATAGATGGAAGCAAAGAGAAAAAATACCAGACAGCTTAAGAGAAAGGCTTGGCAGAATGTCAACAACCGAAATGATAAATAACTGTTGAGATCGAAAGTTGTGGAGAGACATGATCACCTACGCCAGCAGGCCCGGTACTTGATGATGATGATCGATTCTCTTGGTCTGCCTTGTTTTCTTTTACCCATGGCTTCCACACGAACGCATGCCAAGAAGATCTTTCTTCATTCATTCTCAGCACATGATCAATGGGTTTCCAAAGCCTTCTTCTTGTAATCTTCGACAAGTATTCTTGTTTACATTTATCTCTTATAAGTTCATTTGAAATGTTTTCTTTCCAGCTTATGTTTGAGATCTTACGAAGACATTTGTTTTCAAAGACATTTAATTTCCTATCTAAAGTCTGGATGGATTTCCACTTTCACTTCCATATGATAGCACTAGTATCACACCCAAATGTTAGAACTGGTAGCACATCCATATATTAGCACTGGTATCACATCCATATGTTAGCACTGGTATCATATCCATATGTTAGCACTGGTATCACATCCATATGTTAGCACTGGTATCACATCCATATGTTAGCACTGGTATCACATCCATATGTTAGCACTGGTATCACATCCATATGTTAGCTCTGGTATCACATCCATATGTTAGCACTGGTATCACATCCATATGTTAGCACGGGTATCACATCCATATGTTAGCACTGGTATCACATCCATATGTTAGCACTGGTATCACATCCATATGTTAGCACTGGTATCACATCCATATGTTAGCACTGGTATCACATCCATATGTTAGCACTGGTATCACATCCATATGTTAGCTCGGGTATCACATCCATATGTTAGCACTGGTATCACATCCGTATGTTAGCACTGGTATCACATCCATATGTTAGCACTGGTATCACATCCATATGTTAGCTCGGGTATCACATCCATATGTTAGCACTGGTATCACATCCATGTGTTAGCACATGTATCACATCCGTATGTTAGCACTGGTATCACTTCCATATGTTAGCACTGGTATCACATCCGTATGTTAGCACTGGTATCACATCCGTATGTTAGCACTGGTATCACATCCATATGTTAGCACTGGTATCACATCCATATGTTAGCACTGGTATCACATCCATATGTTAGTACTGGTATCACATCCATATGTTAGCACTGGTATCACATCCATATGTTAGCACTGGTATCACATCCATATGTTAGCACTGGTATCACATCCATATGTTAGCACTGGTATCACATCCATATGTTAGCACTGGTATCACATCCATATGTTAGCACTGGTATCACATCCATATGTTAGCACTGGTATCACACAGGAGTGGAGCAGTTTGAAGTTAATTCACTGTAACGTAAATCATTGATATTACGGCACAAAAAATGTTCTCATAAATTTGATAGATAAACAAATCTCTGAATTTTTGGGCCATGTTAAAAGACACAACAGCCTACCAAAAGTAATATTGGAAGGGAAAATACAAGGTAAAAGAGGCAGAGGCAGACCAAGACTAACATGGACCAGTAACATCAAAAGATGGGCAAGTCAATCTATGACAGCCTGGCCTGCACCATCAAAGCAAGAAACAGAGTAGAATGGCGATTCATGGTAGCCAACCTTCGTTCCGGAGAAGGCAATCGATGATGATGATGATGATGATGATGAAACAAAGAAAGAAACAGAAATATAAGGCATTAAGTTAATCAACTATCCAACTATTGATTTATAAAATATAGATTAAAAGATCAATAGTCTATACATCAAAATGTTGATTGTCCAATATATTTTTTTTAAAATACATGACACGATAAATACATAACAAGATAAATATATGAAAGAATAAATACACTTTAAAAGTAGATAATATACTAAGTTAACATAATACTAGATTACTAGTAATTAGAACAAATATAATAATAGATTAATACATTAAGAGGCCTATAGAGTAACAGCCAACATAGTGTTAGCCAATAGGCATAGGCTAACACATAAGTAGATGCATATATTATGCAGTGTTTAGATTGACAGAATCAGACTAACAGATTAAAAAGAGAAAATATGCCAATATACTAACAGGCCAATATACTGCTTGTCGAATAGATTAACAGTCAAATAAACTGTTTTTTAATAGACTAACAGGCAAATAGACTGCTTGTCGAATAGATTAACAGTCAAATAGACTGCTTGTCAAATAGAACAGGTCAATAAACCAAACAACTACTGGGTATAAAAACATTATACTGCTTGTCAAATAGATTAGGTCAACAAACCAAACAACTACTGGGTATACAAAAATAGACTGCTTGTCAAATAGAACAGGTCAACAAACCAAACAACTACTGGGTATACAACAATAGACTGCTTGTCAAATAGAACAAGTCAACAAACCAAACAACTACTGGGTATACAACAATAGACTGCTTGTCAAATAGAACAGGTCAACAAACCAAACAACTACTGGGTATACAACAATAGACTGCTTGTCAAATAGAACAAGCAACAAACCAAACAACTACTGGGTATACGACAATCGTTTGCTCGTTTTTTCTTGCTGTTACCAGAAAAAGAACTGGGAAGTGAATCGACGTCTTGGTCAGTTATGGGTCATTGACGTTAGCGTTCTATTCGCTTTTTCCGATACAGTGTCAGTGTTCGTCATCGTGATTGCGAGCCATCTCCGCATCGAAGGTTGGCTATCATGGAGCGCCATTCCGCTGTCTCTTGTTTTGATAGTGCAGGTTGTCATAGGCTGACTTTTCCATCTTTTGATGTTACTCGTCCATTTTAGTCTTGGTCTGCCTCTGCCTTTTTTACCTTGTGTTTTCCCTTCGAAAATTACTTCTAGTATGCTGCAGTATCTTTTAACATGCCTCCAAAAATACTCATTTGTATTGTTTGAATCGTGTTTAGTAGTTCTCATTGTTAGTTGCTTTATGACTTCATCACTTGTTGTCTTTTATTTACATCTAATTCTTCATCTGTATATCTATCTATCGACTTTTCGAGCCGTAGCCGGCCCATAGGGGATAGACCCAGATACTCTTTCTTTTTTTTTTCTAAATTTTCTTTCTAGCTGTTCTTAATCCTTGCAAAGATCTTTTATCAAATATCGCCATTTGTTTCTGTTCTGTGCAAGCATATCGATCTCATTGAGGGAGCTGATTCCTACTGCCTTTGCCTCTCTGATCAATGTTCTTCTCTGGGTCGACCTCCTTTCCTCCTACCTGTTGTTTCTCACTTGAGGGCATGGTTTGCGCGTCCAACGTTGTCGAATTCTTCATACACTTCTATGAATTCAGAATTCAAAAGCTTGACTTTTCTGTTCAGTTTTCTTGTCTAATGTCCATGTCATATTCTACTTGAAGACATCTTATTGCCTAAAGTGAACATAGACATGATATCACAGTTGGAAGACTACTAGACGAAAGACAAGCGTAGTGGTTAGGGCGCTAGCTTAACTATAAAGTGATCTCTAGTTTAATATATCAATGACGCTCTCCGGCCGACTCAGGTGGGGAAAGTCAAATTCCCACCTGGCTCAGTCAGTTTGGCAGGTATTACCAGCGAGAAAGGGCTTCAGAAACTTCACGTTCTGATGCCCAGCACGGCCAATTGGAATACTTCAGCATCATAAGACGTTATATATTACAATACTTGTTTCACCGTTTTTCACTTCCACTTCATTTCTTCCTCATTTGTCGTTCAGCGTTCATAAGATAGAGAGACACACTCTTGCACTTTGGTTGGTCTCTTCCGCTATCACGTTTTTCGAAAAAAAAATAAAAAATGTAAAGAGCCCCCTATACGCCACTTGGCTATTCTGTGTCTATGATATCGCCTGCGCATATCCCGATGGGTCGTCCTCTACATTTTCCGTTCTTGCACTAGTTGCTAATGATTATTGTTGTAAAGTAAATATATGTAAAGTGTTCATATTACTGGCATTACTCTTGTGTTAATACTAGGAGAGTCTTCAATTTCAAAGAGCAGACAATCAGATTGGGAAAACGGGTAAGTAAAAGTAATGTAAAGAGCCCCCATCACGCCAAGTGGCGTATAGGGAATATGGTGTTAGTGACCATACATTTTACAGACCCTCGGCACATGATTTTTGGGGTAATGTGGTATTACACACGTGCCGCTTTACTTTCACAGAAAAAAATCCGGTACCCATTAAATGCTGGGTGAATCGAAAGCCGTAGATTAGGATCGAACCCTACCTCTTGTCCTTTGTAGTCCAGTTCACTAACCACTGAGCTATCGCGGCTCCCACGTTTTTCGAAAGTTTATAGCATTTTGTCTGTCCATAAATTTTTCAAGGATATTCCATTGACCTATATTCTCTTTCTGTCACGAAACATCCTATTTTTATATTTTTTTTTAGCAAGAATAGATATGCGCAATCATTTAGCCTGGGCAGCGGGACTTATTGGTTAACGGGACAAAAAAGGACAAGAGGTCGAATGCTTCTGGATTGCCCCACCCTTAAATAGATACCATTTTTTTTTTCTGGGAGATAAAGCGGTACGAGCGTAATACCGACCACATTACCCCCAAAAATCATGTGCCGAATGTCTCTAAAAATTATGATCACTAACACCATTTTCCCTATACGCCACTTGACGTGACGGGGCTCTTTACTTTTAAAGGGTTAAGGCATAAAAATGCGAAGCTGCAGTAAAGCTGAATATAAGGAAAAATAAAAAAATAAAAAATAGTATATAAGAAGCTTTACGCGACAAATACTCTTTACTTTTACTTTACTCATTTCGGCTTTTAATTTTAATAAGAAGCTTTACGTGACAAATCTTCTCTTCTTCTACCTTTTAGCTCCCAGTGGAGCATAGGTCTTCAACAAACACTTTCCAAGTCGTTCTGTTTTTTGCAATTCTTTTAAGATCATTCCATGTCTTCCCATCATCTTCATCTCTGCTTCAATCTGTCTTCTCCAAGAATTCCTTGGTCTTCCTCTTTGTCTTTTCCCCTGGGGATTCCAAAAAAGGGCCTGTTGTGTAATACTCTCAGTTGGTTTCCGTAGTGTGTGTCCTATCCATCGCCATCGTCTTCGCTGTATTTCTTTATCCACTGGTATTTGACCGGTACATTTCCATAATTCCACGTTTGTGACTTTGTCCTGCCATTTCCATCCCTTTATTCTGCGCAAGCATCCATTAATGAAAGTCTGTACCTTCGTGATTGTCAATTTTGTTATTCTCCATGTTTCACAGCCATATAATAGAACCGACTTAACATTGGAGTTGAAAATTTGTATTTTTGTATTTAGCCTAATTTCTTTGGATTTCCATATGTTTCCCAGTGCAATGAAAGCTCCTCTTGCTTTTGATATCCTTATTTTGGTATCGTTTTCTGTTCCTCCCTCTTTATCTATATTACTGCCCAGATATATATAAGATTGTACGTCTAGTAGAGGTATTTCTCCTAGTTTTATTTGGTTATTGCCAACTGCATTAATTCTCATAATGTTGGTCTTATCTCTATTAATCTTTAGTCCTAGCTGTTGTGATCTCTCATCTAATATACTCATTTTATCTTGCATCTGTTGGTGGCTGTGTGATAGGAGAGCTATGTCATCAGCAAAGTCTAAATCATCAAGTTGTTTGGTCAGTGACCACTGGATCCCATTTCTGTTGTTTTGAGTTATTTTCATAATCCAATCTATGGCCAGTAGAAAGAGAAATGGAGACAGAAGGCATCCTTGCCTTACTCCTGTTCTTATTTCAAATGCTTCTGTAAGCTGTCCTTCATGCACCACACTACATTTTGTTCCTTCATACATTGTTTTTATCAGGTTAATAAACTTTATGGGGATTCCATAATGACTCAGCAACTTCCAAAGCATTCTTCT
Organism: Megaustenia siamemsis; assembly: GCA_032433765.1. Lineage (NCBI taxonomy): Eukaryota > Metazoa > Mollusca > Gastropoda > Stylommatophora > Ariophantidae > Megaustenia > Megaustenia siamemsis. Next base: position 52,763,708 of record JAVIAB010000046.1, on the reverse strand, counting down.
GTCTAAACTATCAAATGCCTTTTCGTAATCTATGAATCCAATATAAAGTGGGGATTTTAGTTCTAAACTTTGTTCAACTATTATACGTAGAGTAGTTATTTGATCAGCACATGATCTGTTCTTCCTAAAACCTGCTTGTTCATCTCTCAAGTGTTTCTCTATAGCCTCTTTTAGTCTCTCCAGAATGATTCTGCCTAATATTTTTCCTGGCACTGATAGTAGCATAATTCCCCTATAATTTGTGCACTCCTGTAAACTTCCTTTCTTTGGTAGTTTGATCATATAACCTTCTCTCCAGTCTTTAGGTATTTCTTCCCTCTCCCAAATTTTATCCAATAGATTATGTAACATCTTGGTAGAGGTGATAATATCTGCTTTGATGGCTTCCGAAGGAATTTCATCTGGTCCTGTGGCTTTACCATCTTTTAACAGTTTGATGACTTTCATTATTTCTTCTTTGCTTGGTTTTCCGCAGTTAACGTGTAATTCTTCTTCTGCTGGTAGTATATCTGGAGGATTATTTGAGCCAGGTCTGTTCAAAAGTTCTTCAAAGTGCTCCTTCCATCTCTCCATTTGTTCCTTTATATTACTAAGCAGATTTCCTTTCTTATCTTTGATAAAGGCGTTGATCTGTTTGTATTTTCCACCTAATTTCTTTGTGCTGTTGTACAGTTCTTTCATATTCCCTTTATTTGCTGCTTCTTCTGCCTCTTTAGCTAATTCATCTATATATTTCCTCTTATCCCTTTTAATGCATCTTCTCACTTCTTTGTTCACCTCTGTGTAAGCTTCCTGTGTCTTGGCTTTATTACTTCTTGTTTGCTTTTATTTATGTCTGCTTTCTTGTTCTTTCTTTCTTTAATTTTATCCAGGGTCTCTGCTGTCATCCATGCCTTATTCTGGCGTTCTCTTTTCCCCAGTGTTTCTTCGCATGTCTCTTTCCATATATTTTTTACCTGTTTCCAATGATCTTCTATATTTATTGTATTTTCTAGTTGTTGGAGGACTTGGTATTTGTTTGATATTGTGACTGCGAATTTATCTTTAATTCCTTGTTCTTTAAGAAACCCTACATTGAAATACGTTCTGCCCTTATTCGTTGTAGTATACCTTTTAATTTAATTTTAAGTTTGGCTAACAGAAGATGATGATCAGAAGCTATATCTGCCCCTCTATATACTTTTACATCCTGTAAGGATGACTTAAACTTATTATTAATACATATGTGATCAATTTGATTTTCCGTTCTATGATCTGGTGACACCCATGTAGCTTTGTGTATTCTTTTATGTTGGAATATTGTTCCTCCTAGGCTCATTTGATTAAGGGCGCAGAAATTCACAAATATCTCTCCATTCTCGTTTATATCTCCAAGTCCATGTTTTCCCATAATCTCTTCAAAGCCTCTGTTGTCTGATCCTACCTTAGCAATTAGGTCTCCCATCAAGATTATAATATCCTTGGCTCGTCTTGCATCCATCTGGCATTGTAGCTGTTTATAAAAATCATCTTTAACTGAGTCATCTTTATCGTTGTTGGTGCATAGCATTGTATAATGTGTAATTTTATTTTGTTTTTGGTTGTTCTAAATGTTGCTCTCACCAGTCTTGGTCCCACTGCCTCCCATTCTATTAGTGTCTTCTGTGCATTCTTTGATAGCATTATAGCTACCCCTTCGCTATGTTGTGCTCCTGGTTCCTGGTGTCCTGATGATAAAATCATCTCCCCTGTATTCAATTTTATTCTCTCCGCTCCCAGCCATCTTGTTTCACACATTCCCAGAATATCTATCTTGTAGTTGTTCATTTCTGCTGCCACTTGTGCCGCTTTTCCCTGTTCGTTAAGGGTACGAACATTCCAGGTGCCAATTCTGGATGATTTCCTGGTAGACAAAGGGTGAGTCGGCAACCCGGACTCCTTATGGCTTTCTCCGGATTGCGTCATACGTCTCTTAGACAGAGAGCCCTTCTCTTTCCTGGTTGACGGATTTACTTTATCTTTCCTTGACTTGTTCATGTTTGTGAAGTTTTTTCTGCTTATTTTTTTACAGTATGGGATAGCCAGTCCCATGCCTAACCCTCCTTTCTCGCCTCTTACGAACATGCCTGGTAGGGTACAGCGCCGCTATTCTTTACTTCCCTTTCGGGCCCCGGCAGCGCACGGGCGATTACGTGACAAATACTCTTTACTTTTACTTTACTCATTTCGGCTTTTAATTGTCAAGGGTTCTTAAACGTGCGCATGTGCATACCGGACTTCCTGTTTTTCGCAGGTATTCAAATTAGTTGGACATCGAACCTCATTAAAGATAGGGAATCACTGGAAGAAGAGGTATGTATTACAGCACTCAGAAAAAAAGACAAATAAACAACAACAGAAAAAAACAAAGAAGAATATATGGTCCGAAGCAGGGTCGACAATTTTGTCATTTTTGTCTGAGTGCTGTAAAACATAACTCTTCCTCCTATGATTCCCTGAATTATCGCCTCGGAAGTTTCCCTCTATAATTATATTCATTTATTATTATTAGACTCCCATCGTTAAAGATAGACCATGCAAGAAAAAAGCGAGGAAGAAACAACTGATTGGAAGTGAAACATTTCCACCCCCTGTCTTTGGCGGGGTTTGAACACAGGTCCTACCATTCCATCTAGAGGTGAATGTCTCTACACACGTTAACACTTTCCCTACGTTTCGACGCACCGTGTGCCATGCCGATTTCGGTCATGTACGTTTCGCCACACAGTACGTCACTCTCAATTTGATTAGTTTAAACTGGTATCTTACTTGCTATAGCGTGGAACGAATTCAAAACAAACGAGGAAATTAGAGAAATAGCCAATCAACCACTGATATCTTCAGTAATAAAGAAAAGACGATGGTAATATGTTGGACATGTGATGAGAAGAGATAATAACCGAATAACATAGCAAGCCCTCATGTTGGAAACAACAGGTAAGAGGTAAAGAGGAAGACCCAGGGAGACACTGAGAAGAACATTGATGAGAGAGGCAAGGGCAGCAGGAATCCGCTCCCCCAATGAGATAGAGCTGCTTGCACACAACTGAGACAAATGGCGAAATTTGATAAAATATCTTTAAAAGAATTGAAAACTGCTAGAACAAAAATTTAGATAAGAGAAAGAGTATCTTGGTCTACGCCCTATAGGCCGGCTACGGCTCGAAAGGTCAATAGATAGATAGATAGATAGATAGATAGATAGATAGATAGATAGATAGATAGATACTGTTATCAAACCATATTCATTTTTAAATCTTGTTAACATGTTCATTGATATTTACAACATTAACAAAATGTTTGTCTCTGAAATCTCTACTGCTAAATTGATAAAAACTTTCCGTATTGAAAGAATTAATAGTGTTTAGTTGTTTTTATTTTGTTACGTTAATTCAACCATTTAATTTGTGTTTCTTTATATAGTTCACTAATGAGGTACATTGTCTTTCTTGTTAACCTTGAATTTTGTCTTTACTTTAGATTTCTCTACGACAATTAGAGACAAGAGCAGACAATACAAAATATGCACAAAATGGCGTTCAGCATCTTAAACTAAAAGAGAGACGAGACGAGATACGACAGAATGGTGTTCAGCAGCTTAAACTAATAGAGAGACGAGACGAGATACGACAGAATGGTGTTCAGCAGCTTAAACTAATAGAGAGACGAGACGAGATACGACAGAATGGTGTTTAGCAGCTTAAACTAATAGAGAGACGAGACGAGATACGACAGAATGGTGTTCAGCAGCTTAAACTAATAGAGAGACGAGACGAGATACGACAGAATGGTGTTTAGCAGCTTAAACTAATAGAGAGACGAGACGAGATACGACAGAATGGTGTTCAGCAGCTTAAACTAATAGAGAGACGAGACGAGATACGAAGTTTCGGCAAAATCTTCAGTCCGAAAATAAAAATAAAAATATATACAAAAATCAATAAATAATATTCTAAAAAAAAGAAAAAAAAAGATCAGTAAATAATATTCTAAAATAAGAAAAATAATATTTAAAAAAACAAACAAAAAATATTCTAAAATAAGAAAAAAAAAATAAAAACCAACAAATAATATTCCAAAAAAAGTAAAAAAAATATACAAAGAAAAACAAATAATATTCTGAAATTTAAACCATAAAATACAAACTCAACTAAAAATATTCTAAAAAAAACACAAAGAAATGTAAACACAAAGTCAAACACTGATATGAGGAATAGCCTCTCGGCTGCTTACTTCCATCGTGTGTTTATTTTACAGGTTCTTTGCTGTTCTACAGGGTGTTTATAAAGTCTCACTACACTTGGTATCTAGGTCAATTTGAAAAAAAAATGTTTATGACGTCATCACAATATGTGCTCCCACTGTCAATGAATTTTTGTTGAATAAGTTTATTGCTACTGGAAATGTGGAAGATGCTCCACGATCTGGTAGGCCTGCTGTGAATGATGAAATATGTTTAGATATCCAAGACAGAATCCTTAAAAGTCCAGACAAGTCATTAAGAAAACTGTCGCAACAAGTGAACTTACCATTGAGCACATATTGTGATGACGTCATAAACATTTTTTTCAAATTGACCTAGATACCAAGTGTAGTGAGACTTTATAAACACCCTATAGATACCAAGTGTAGTGAGACTTTATAAACACCCTATACTTGCTGCCCAGCTGTGTATTTTATATTATTGTGCGTATCTTCAAGTACAGACAAGTAATGAGTTACTTCCACGACTTTTGGCTATAATGAGTTTTCATTAATAAATGTTTTGTGGTGTTTGTGTGCCCATCTCTTTCCACGACAATACAATTTTTAACGGGTAGTGTAGACAGCACCACACCAGGCCGCGATATGTTCCCATCGTTGTAACCAATTTCCAGCTGATTGGTGAGCTCCGCGAAGAAAAAGAAACACAACATTTCACATTTTCGGGATCGAACCGGAATCCACTGGACAACAGACAAATGCTCTAACCACTCTGCCATTAAAACTTCGATAACACTTGAGATAGTCTTAATAGCAGAGACAGAGAACGAGCTACAAGAAATGATAGACATAATAGTAAAAGAAAGCAACAAAAAAGGTCTCAGTCTGAATAGTAAGAAAACAGAAGTAATGGTCATATCGAAGAAACAATCATCACCAGCATGCAGAATAAAAATAAACAGAACAAGTCTGAAATAAGTGCAATGTTTCAAATACTTGGGCTCAATAATAACATCAGATGGAAGATGCACCACAGAAATAAAAAGCAGAAAAGCTCAGGCCAAAATAGCATTTCAGAAAATGAAAAACGTCTTATGCAACAAGTCTTAGTCAAATAGAAATGAGAGTTCATTGGTGCTATATAGAGTCAGTTCTGATCTATAGAAGCGAATCATGGACAGCAGACAAACACATGAAAAACGTCTTATGCAAATCTATGTAAATAGAAAGAGCGAAAAATTATGTTCATAGGTTCTATATAGAGCCAATTCTGATCTATGGAAGCCAATCAAGGGCAGTAAAAAAGACAAACGAGAAGAAGATTAGAGGCCACTGAGATGGGATTTCCTAGAAGAATGTTGAAAGTCCGCTGGATAAATGAAAAGACCAATGAGGAAATTCTCAAAGAGGCCGACACAGAAAAACTGAGCTACTAAAAAACATTAGAAAGAAACAATCAACATTTTTCTGGCACATCATGAGAAGAGAAAACGTGGAATACTTGGTTACACACTGGTAAAATACAAGGAAAGAGAGATCGCGGACGACAAAGTAAGAAAATACCAGATAACTTGGTGTCATGGCCTGGGGAAAAAAAAATCAACAAAAATAATTGATACGATGCACTGTTGTTGGGATAGAAGATTGTGGAAGGACATGATTTTTTACGCCTACCGGTATGGCGCATGATGCTGATTATGTTGAGAGACAAACACCATCGTTGCACAACAACAAAAGTTTTTTTTTCCCAAAACAAACTCACCATTTTAAAACAGCCATCCTGTCTTGGCGGTTCCGAAAAGAAACGAATCGAGACATTTCCTGATTATGTTGGTGGTCTCCCCTTCATCAAACAATTTCCAGTGAATGCCCTTAGTAGGTCAAAGTGCATGATGGCGCCGTGTGGGCAGAACGTAAAACAACAAAATTTACCTAATCTCGACTGCAGTGCAAAGATGTTGAATCCGAAGATGTAATTCCCAAAGAAAATACCAGAATTAAAACACAACAAAAGTTAATCGTTATAGTTGTAAGTTTGAAGTTAGTTTCCTTCACATTTTCAGTAATGGTACTAGGGTGAACCGGCTGTGGTACATTTTTGAAGATAATTTCTGTTTGTGAGAATTGAGTGTACTATACGTGATCTCTCATCGGCTGTTTACTGGGCTGCTGTTATATATCAGGCTTGTGGAGACGTTCACATATCCTTTCTCTGCAGCTGCTGCATTCTGAAGGAAAATAATAATAATACAAAATTATAAATCAGATGTGTAGACAAATAAACAAACAAACAAAAGTAAAAAAGTAATTACAGGGGTCAAGGCAAAGATTTGCATCGAAATGCGAAGCTGCAGTAAAGCTAATTGTAAGGAGAAATTGTAAAAAATATATATTTAAAAAAAAAAAAAAAAAAAAAAACAGTATGGTTAAAACTTTACCTAATAAGTGAACTCAGTGGTTAGTGAACTGGACTACAAAGGACAAAGGGTAAGGTTCGATCCCAACCGACGGCTTCCGGGTTCACCCAGCCTTAAACGGGTAGCGGATTTTTTTCTGGCAAAAAAAACGGCACGGGCGTAATATCGACCACATTACTAAAAATAATGGTGAAATTACACAAATCAGAATCAAAATGAGACCACTGGTTCGAAGTGAAACACGTCCACCCGTCTTTGACGGTCCTACCATTCCATCTAAAGTTGAATGTCTCTACCTCTAGACTGACCAGTCCCACGTTAACACTTTCCCTACGTTTCGACGCACCATGCGCTTATATCATGTGCTGAAGGTCTGTAAAATGTATGGTCACTAACACCATATTCCCTATACGCCGCCACTTGGCGTGACGGAGGCTCTCTATATATATTAATAAGTGGACGACTCAAAGTAGAACAACATTGCGGCTCAAACCGAAACTAAATAACTTTATTTTTGTTCCTGCTGAAGGCCTATTGAGTCGAAATGTAGTTCCAATTTGTGTCGTCCACATTCTACGTAAGGGAGCCGCGATAGCTTAATGGTTATTGAACTGGACTATAAAGGTCAAGAAGTAGGGTTCGATCCCAACCGACGGCTTCCGGGTTCACCCAGCCTTAAATGGGTACAGGATTTTTTTCGGGGAATTAAAGCAGCACGGGCGTATACCGACCACGTTACCCCAAAAATCATGTGCTGACGGTCTGTAAAATATATGGTCACTAACACCATATCCCCTATACGCCACTTGGCGTGACGGGGTACTTTACTTACTTTTTACTTTCTACGTAAAGCTTTAACCATACCGATTTTATTCTTCTATATTTTTTTTTCTCCTTTTTTTTTTTTCTCTTTTTTTTTTTTTCGTTTTCTCCTAGAAGTTAAAGGGGTCTTGTTACGCTAATTTGTGAACAGAGGTCATAATATTGTGGTCAGTTTTGAGTCCTGACCATCAGTTCGCACACGACTGACGTCAGTATTACGCCAGGCCGGTATAATTCCCCAAAGGAAAACACATCTGATAACTCTAAACTGTGCGGATTGGAAAGAGAGAAATCCACAACAGCTTCGTGGGTAGACTAAGGAAAAGTTATACATTTATTTAGATAAACATGTGAAATTAATAAACTAGACAAAACAATAAGGTGTAAATTTATTTACATAAACATGTGATATTAATAAACTAAAAACAAAAGTTATACATTTATTTAGATAAACATGTGATATTAATAAACTAAAAACAAAAGTTATACATTTATTTAGATAAACATGTGATATTAATAATAACTAGACTGAGTTAATAAATAATAATAATATGTCTTTGATTATTTGTTACACATGAAACAATAGAAGACCTACAAGAACACTGAAACAAACCTAACATCTCAGGCACAAAATACAACATGAAAATCAACATCAACAAAACAGAAGTCATGAATGTCGCCAAAAATAAACAGAACATCAACATAACTATAGAAGGCAGACAACTAAAACAAGTAGAGGAATTAAAATACAGTACCTAGGAAGTGTAATGACAAACGATAATTCTCAAACAGCAGAGATAGAATCAAGATGCAACAAAGCTTGTCAAATCATCGGACAATTATCACCACTACTGTCCAACAAGGAAATAACTCTGGAGGCAAAACGAGCACTATACAATGTAATCTTCATCCCAACGTTGTGCTACAAATGCCAGACCTGGACCCTAGATGCAAGAACAATAAGAAAAATAACCTCTACAGAGATGAAATGTGTGAGACGAATGACAGGAAACAGTCTGAGAGATAAGATCAGAAATGAAGAACTGAGGAAAAAGCTAGGAATAGCCCCCGCCATAGAATATATAAGGAAACAACAGATAAAATGGTTTGGCCACGTGACAAGGCAGAAAGAACAAAACACAACACAACGAACCTTCAACAAACGTTGTGAGGACACCAGACCCAAGGGTCGACCACGTAAAAGATGGGTCGATGGAATATTAGAAGCACTAGGAAACATAACAGCAGCAGAGGCGAACAGAAGAGTAAAAGACCGCAAATTATATCTCCCCCCGACGCTGAAAGGCAGATGAGGAAGGAAAGAAGAAGCAGAATATTATTTGTTGTTTGGTTGTTTAGTTGTTGTTATTGTTGTGAGGTATACCCAACAAACCTATAGGTGCTCCGACCCCCCCCCCCCTCCACGAGAGTCCGAGGAGAAAGCACGTCCTAGAACCCACGGTGTGACTACGTTCCTGCTGATAATTTTTCCCGGGCGGCGGCCATATTAATGGCCTACTCTTTTCGATGTAAACTACCAGGGTTTCTTTAACGTACGCCAGTGCACACGGGTCCACCTGTTTATTACCGTTATCCGAGAGGGCTAGACATAGGATCTCCCTACTCAACAGACCAGGGGAGGGTAACGTCATAAAGAAACCACGAATTAACTTTTTCTATTTTTATTTAAATCACCACCGCTTGTAGTGAGCTTTGAACCCGGGTCATTCCTGTCCTGAGGCTGATGTCGTACCTCTAGACCACCCAGACCTCGTTATTAAATAATTTGATAATCAACAGATATTTTTACTTTTTGTATATATTCGCCAATCAGCCACAAATATCTTCAGTAATAAAGAAAAGGCGATGATTATTTGGTTATTGGTTATGGAAGGCCCCGGTATCACTGCAAACGAATTAAAATCCATAATTGCTCAACCGCCCGTGCCAGTGGAATCATCCGAATTACTATCTCATCTCCCAAACAAAGAACGGTAACTGTAGTCCCCATCATAGCAGTCTCAGCACACGCCAAAAGACATAAGGCGAAACCGCATAGAAAGTGAACACGGCCAACTGTTCCCTATCATGCGGTATCAGTATTTATCGTAAACAATTGGAATATCATATTGGATGGTCATATGTTGGACATGTGATGAGAAGGGATAATAACCGAATAGCAAAGCAAGCCCTCATATGGGAAACAACAGGTCAGAGGAAAAGAGGAAGACCCAGAGAGACACTGAGAAGAACATTGATGAGAGAGGCAAGAGCAGCAGGATTCGGCTCCCTCAATGAGATAGAGCAGCGGCTCGGTTACGGCTCGAAAGGTCAATAGACAGATAGATATATAGGACTTCCGGTCAATATGGCGGATAGGCGGCGGGAACTATTGTTGCTCAGTATGAAAAGTGTTCCTTGTTGCAGTTTCCTCATATTCCAAGTTAGGCTTGCTGCCGGAGCTACTGGGTTTAGTGCTCTGTGCACACCGTGAGCTGTGTTTTTCATCCGGATCGTGTTTCGATATTCCGATTGCTTATGATGAGTGATGATATCGTTTGACGGAGGACAGTTCAGCTGCGTTCACTTTAAGTGCCACTTGGCCTTATGTCTTTTGGCATGTGCTGTAGCTGCTATAATGGAGACTGCAGCTGCCTTTCTTTGTTTGGATCCTTCAATGAGATGAGATATTAAATCGGATGATTCCACTGGCACAGGTGGTTAAGTAATTATAGATTTTAATTCGTTTGCTGTGATACCGGGGTCTTCGACTAATAATAAACATATTTGTACTCCACAAAAGCAACCTTGCTGACTTGCCCTCCAATGTGTAGATGGAGATAATGGTAATTGCAATCAGGGAATATATAGAGATAGTTATTTGTGTGAAGGTTATATTACTAATCATAGGGGGAATTAGAAATATCGTATAGAATTTTTTTGTGACGCACAACAAAGGACAGACGCTGATATGTGAGATATGCAGTTACAAGAAATAACATCATCATCATCATCAAGTACCGGGCCTAGTGGCGTAGGTGATCATGTCTCTCTACAACTTTCGATCTCGGCAGCTATTTATCATTTCTGTTGTTGACCTTCTGCCAAGTCATTCTCTTAAGCTGTCTGTTATTTTTCTCTTTGCTTCCCTCTTATCTCTTCGTCCCTCAATTTTCCCAGTTGTTACAATATATCCCAGTTGTTCTCTTCTCATTACATGGCCAAAAAATGATGATTGTTTCTTCCTAACATTGGAAATTAGCTCTCTTTTTGCTTTGACCTCTCTCAGAACCTCTTCATTACTCTTCTCAGCTGTCCATGGTATTCTCAACATTCTTCTGTAAAACCACATTTCTACAGACTCCAGTGATTTTCTTGAAGAAATAACAAGCAAATGATATTTGTGTTGCTGATACAACATCAATTAATAATTCGGGATAATTTTGATGTTAATACACAACACATGACAGCTGTTGATATATATGTTAATACGCAACACATGACAGCTGTTGATATATATGTTAATACACAACAAAGAGACAGCTGTTGATATATATGTTAATACACAACACATGACAGCTGTTGATATATATGTTAATACACAACACAGAGACAGCTGTTGATATATATGTTAATACCCAACACAGAGACATCTGTTGATATATGTGTTAATACACAACACATGACAGCTGTTGATATATATGTTAATACACAACACAGAGACAGCTGCTGATATATATGTTAATACACAACACAAGACAGCTGTTGATATATGTGTTAATACCCAACACATGACAGCTGTTGATAAATGTGTTAATACACAACACAAGACAGCTGTTGATATATATGTTAATACACAAGACAGCTGTTGATATATATGTTAATACTCAACACAAGACAGCTGTTGATATATGTGTTAATACACAAGACAGCTGTTGATATATATGTTAATACACAACACAGAGACAGCTGTTGATATATATGTTAATACACAACACACGACAGCTGTTGATATATGTGTTAATACACAACACAAGACAGATGTTGATATATATGTTAATACACAACACAAGACAGCTGGTGATATATGTGTTAATACACAACACAAGACAGCTGTTGATATATATGTTAATACACAACACAAGACAGCTGTTTGTTTTGTGTTAATACACAACACAAGACAGCTGTTGATATTTGTGTTAATACACAACACAAGACAGCTGTTGATATATGTGTTAATTCACAACACAAGACAGCTGTTGATATATATGTTAATACACAACACAAGACAGCTGTTGATATATATGTTAATACACAACACAAGACAGCTGTTGATATTTGTGTTAATACACAACACAAGACAGCTGTTGATATATATGTTAATACACAACACAATGCATGTTACCACCCCATCACCGGCTTCTTCTTCATATGTATGTTGATACACAACAAATGACAGCTGTTCATATTTATGTTGTTGACACACTAACAGGAACAACATTTGAGCTACGAGAAATCCCTAAGCTACCTTGGATAGTGAGAAAGAGCAAAGAAGACATTAACAGATTTAAACATAAAAATGAACTGGCTTATATACACTATTCTATTGAAGAAATTAAAATAGTATGACCACGTCAACATAGGTCTGGAAATAAAAATAATGGAAGCCAGGTTTCTAAGGAACGCATCAGGGGCAGACCAAGAAGTTGGTGGTTTCAAGACATCAAGGAGATATGTAAAGTTTTATGGGAGATCTGGCTAGAGACAGAGATTCGTTCAGACGGTCTGTGTTGAATGTAACGTTCTGTGGGAGATCTGGCTAGAGACAGAGATTCGTTCAGACGGTCTGTGTTGAATGTAACGTTCTGTGGGAGATCTGGCTAGAGACAGAGCTTCGTTCCGACGGTCTGTGTTGAATTTAACGTTCTGTGGGATATCTGGCTAGGGACAGAGATTCATTCCGACGGTCTGTGTTGAATTTAACGTTCTGTGGGAGATCTGGCTAGAGACAGAGATTCGTTCAGACGGTCTGTGTTGAATGTAACGTTCTGTGGGAGATCTGGCTAGAGACAGAGCTTCGTTCCGACGGTCTGTGTTGAATTTAACGTTCTGTGGGAGATCTGGCTAGGGACAGAGATTCGTTCCGACGGTCTGTGTTGAATTTAACGTTCTGTGGGAGATCTGGCTAGAGACAGAGCTTCGTTCCGACGGTCTGTGTTGAATTTAACGTTCTGTGGGAGATCTGGCTAGGGACAGAGATTCGTTCCGACGGTCTGTGTTGAATTTAACGTTCTGTGGGAGATCTGGCTAGGGACAGAGATTCGTTCCGACGGTCTGTGTTGAATTTAACGTTCTGTGGGAGATCTGGCTAGAGACAGAGATTAATTTAGACCGGCTGTGGTGAATGTAACGTTCTATGGCAGAACTGGCTAGAGACAGAGATTCTTTCAGACCGGCTGTGGTGAATGTAACGTTCTATGGCAGAACTGGCTAGAGACAGAGATTAATTTAGACCGGCTGTGGTGAATGTAACGTTCTATGGCAGAACTGGCTAGAGACAGAGATTCTTTCAGACCGGCTGTGATGAATGTAACGTTCTATGGCAGAACTGGCTAAAGACAGAGATTCTTTCAGACCGGCTGTGATGGATGTAACGTTCTATGGGAGAACTGGCTAAAGACAGAGATTCTTTCAGACCGGCTGTGATGAATGTAACGTTCTATGGCAGAACTGGCTAAAGACAGAGATTCTTTCAGACCGGCTGTGATGAATGTAATGCTCTATGGCAGAACTGGCTAAAGACAGAGATTCTTTCAGACCGGCTGTGATGAATGTAACGTTCTATGGCAGAACTGGCTAAAGACAGAGATTCTTTCAGACCGGCTGTGATGAAGGCAAGGTTTAGCAAAAGGTATGCGATCTGATGATAAGGAAGATGATCCACAAACAAGGACAGCAAGAAGATTACACGGAGAAAGGAGAAGAGGAAGGATAAGGAGAAATGGAATAAAATTACAATAGCAGCAATAATAAAACTATGATTACCATCTTGTTTTGTATGACGTGTCAACGTTTACACTCCTAGCATTGATTTCGTTTAACAAATATTCCAGCAATCTGGTATTAAATATAACATGAGTTTTATTTCTTTAATTTAGTGTGAGCGATCTGTCTATAAGAAGTCATGAATGTCACAAAAAAGGAACAGAACATCAACATAACTATAGAAGGTGGACAACTAAAACAAGTAGAGGAATTCAAATACCTAGGAAGTCTAATGACAAACGATAATTCACAAACACCAAAAATAGACTCAAGATGCAACCAATCTTGTCAAATCATCGGGCAGTTATCACCACTATTGTCCAACAAGGAAATAACTCTAGAGGCAAAACGGACACTCTGTAATACAATCTTCATCCCAACGTTGTGCTACCAATGCCAGCCCTGGACCCTAGATGTAAAAACAATAAGAAAAATAACCTATACAGAGATTAAATATGTTAGATGAATGACAGGAAACAGTCTGGGAGATAAGATCAGAAACGAAGAACGGAGAGAAAAAGCTAGATATAACCCCCATCATAGAATATATAAAGAAACAACATATAAAATGGTTTGGCCACGTGACAAGGTACAGTGATCAAACACAACAAAACGAGCCTTCAATAAATGTTACAAGAACTCAAGACCCAAGGATTGACCACGAAAAAGATGGGTCGACGGAAATTTAGAAACACTAGGAAACATAACAGCAGCAGAGGCGAACAGAAAAACAAAAGACCGCAAATTATATTTTTCTTCGACGCTGAAAGTTTGATAAGGAAGGAAAGAAGAAGAAGCAGAAAGAGGATCTGTCTATCACCCACTTTTGAAATACTGCTCACCACACTTTCATTACTCTGTGATCGCTTGAATTATTGAAATCCTTTCCTGATCCAATTTTCTCTTGTCTTCTCTGATCTGTAGCTAATTTCTCTGGAAATCAGTCACGTGGGAGGATGCTGGCTAATATGTGTCTGGCTACTCTCAACTTGGCACAAGAAATGGACCGGAAATAAGAAGTGCGAGACACTCACATCCATACCGCCTCGTTGCATTAATTCGAGCAGTAGCGGGAGATGCGAAAATGTGTACTTGACTACACAAATAAAAAACGGAATAAAAAGCCAGCACATTGTTGTGTTGAAATATGTTGAGGTTGAAAATGAGATTTATATTTTTTTTAAAGTGGATTGAAAAGAGATTTATATAAAGTGAGTGGGTTGAAACTGAGATTTATATTAAACAGTGGGCTGAAAATGAAATTTATATAAAGTGAGTGGGTTGAAACTGAGATTTATATTAAACAGTGGGCTGAAAATGAAATTTATATAAAGTGAGTGGGTTGAAACTGAGATTTATATTAAAAAGTGGGCTGAAAAGAAATTTATATAAAGTGAGTGGGTTGAAACTGAGATTTATATTAAAAAGTGGGCTGAAAAGAAATTTATATAAAGTGAGTGGGTTGAAACTGAGATTTATATTAAAATGTTGGCTGAAAAGAGATTTATATAAAGTGAGTGGGTTGCAAATAAAATGTATATAAAGTGAGTGGGTTGAAATAGAGATTTATATTTAAAAGTGGGTTGAAAAGAGATTTATATAAAGTGAGTGCGTTGGAACTGAGATTTATATTTTTAAAAGTGGTTTGAAAAGAGATTTATATAAAGTCAGTGGGTTGAAACTGAGATTTATATTAAAAAGTGGGTTGAAAAGAGATTTATATAAAGTGAGTGCGTTGGAACTGAGATTTATATTTTTAAAAGTGGTTTGAAAAGAGATTTATATAAAGTGAGTGGGTTGAAACTGAGATTTATATTTACAAGTGGGTTGAAAAGAGATTTATATAAAGTGAGTGGGTTGAAACTGAGATTTATAATAAAAAGTGGGCTGAAAAGAGATTTATATAAAGTGAGTGGGTTGAAAATAAGATGTATATAAAGTGAGTGTCTTGAAAGTGAGATTTATATAAAGTGAGTGGGTTGAAAAGAGATTTATATAAAGTGAGTGGGTTGAAACTGAGATTTATATTAAAAAGTTGGTTGAAAAGAGATATATATAAAGTGAGTGGGTTGGAACTGAGATTTATATTTTTAAAAGTGGGTTGAAAAGAGATTTATATAAAGTGAGTGGGTTGAAAATAAGATTTATATAAAGTGAATGAGTAGAAAATTAGATTTATATAAAGGCTAAGGAACATAGATGTAGAATGATATGTTGATAAACACTCACAGACAGACAAAGAGACAGAAAGATACGCAGGTAGTAGTGAGAGATAGCAGTAGATGACAAAAAAACAATATTTTTAGCTGGAAGAAATGTACACAATCTAAAGGAGGAAGACAAAGAATACTAGAGAGAAAAAGGAAGGAAGGATTCAGTAGTTATTTTTAAACAGAACTACATGCACACAAATTAAATGTTGGGAGAGGTAGAAAGGGAATAAACAACAGCATCGGTATCTTAAATAAGATAACATGAAATAATAATGACGAAAGGGTAAAAAGCGAAGGAGGAAGACGTGGGAATGTATAGATGGAGAGAGAGAGAGAAAGAGAGAGAGAGAGAAAGAGAAAGAGAGAGAGAGATAGAGAAAGAGAGAGAGAGAGAGAAAGATAAAGAATGCAATAATTATTTTGAATTCAGTGATTCAGATAAATAAATGCGTAATGAGAGATTTCACACACCTGTGTTAATAAATAAATATGTAAAGGGAGATTTAACACACCTGTGTTAATAAATAAATATGTAAAGGGAGATTTAACACACATATGTTAATAAATAAATATGTAAAGGGAGATTTAACACACCTGTCTTAATAAATAAATATGTAAAGGGAGATTTAACACACCTGTCTTAATAAATAAATATGTAAAGGGAGATTTAACACACCTGTCTTAATAAATAAATATGTAAAGGAAGATTTAACACACCTGTCTTAATAAATAAATATGTAAAGGGAGATTTCACACACCTGTGTTAATAAATAAATATGTAAAGGGAGATTTAACACACATGTCTTAATAAATAAATATGTAAAGGGAGATTTAACACACCTGTCTTAATAAATAAATATGTAAAGGGAGACTTAACACACCTGTCTTAATAAATAAATATGTAAAGGGAGATTTAACACACCTGTCTTAATAAATAAATATGTAAAGGGAGATTTCACACACCTGTGTTAATAAATAAATATGTAAAGGGAGATTTCACATACCTGTCTTAATAAATAAATATGTAAAGGGAGATTTCACACACCTGTCTTAATAAATAAATATGTAAAGGGAGATTTAACACACCTGTCTTAATAAATAAATACATAAAGGTATGTTGCAGGAGCTACTGAGTTAAGTCCTCTGTGAACACCGTGAGCTGTGTGTTTCATCCGTTTTGATCATGTTCCGATATTCCAATTGTTTACGATGAATGCTTATATCGTATGGCAGGGAACAGTTGGCCGTGTTCACTTTCTATGTGGTTTCGCCTTATGTCTTTTGGCGTGTGCTGAGACTGCTATGATGGGGACTACAGCTACCTTTCCTTGTTTGGGAGATGAGTTAGTAATTCGGATGATTCCACTGGCACGGGCGGTTGAGCAATTATGGATTTTAATTCGTTTGCAGTGATACCGGGGCCTTCCAGAACCAAATAACCAAATAACCAAAAATACATAAAGGGAGATTTCACAAACCTGTCTTAATAAAAAAATATGTAAAGGGAGATATCACACACCTCTCTTAATAAATGAATATGTAAAGTGAGATATCCCACACCTGTCTTAGTAAATGAATATGTAAAGTGAGATATCCCACACCTGTCTTAGTAAATGAATAGGTAAAGTGAGATATCACACCCCTGTCTTAGTAAATGAATAGGTAAAGTGAGATATCACACCCCTGTCTTAGTAAATGAATATGTAAAGTGAGATATCACACCCCTGTCTTAGTAAATGAATATGTAAAGTGATATATCGCTCAAATATTTTAATATATGAATATAGACAATGATATATCACACACATATCTTAATATATGAATATAGAAAATGATATATCACACACATATCTTAATATATAAATATAGAAAATGATGTATCACACACATATCTTAATAAATAAATATGTACATGAGTTTGATAAAACCCACGTTAACAACATAATATTTAAAGAATAATATTTATGAGGGAGGAAAAAAATGATGTACTTTTTAAATAAAAAGTGCAGTTTAAAAAAAGAATGAACTGAACAGTGTAGAAA
This sequence comes from Megaustenia siamemsis, assembly GCA_032433765.1. NCBI lineage: Eukaryota > Metazoa > Mollusca > Gastropoda > Stylommatophora > Ariophantidae > Megaustenia > Megaustenia siamemsis. Next base: position 52,745,948 of record JAVIAB010000046.1, on the reverse strand, counting down.
AGCTTAACTTTGTCAATAAATAAGTCCACCCTGACAGGGGCATACAACCATAACAAAGTCAGTACAAATCACTATTACAAGTCTTGTATTCTTTTACACAGAATCGTCATTGATTGTACCTGAATATGTGTGTTAGTTCTTTCATCATTACACCAAGACAATGTCCATTATTAGCATCCACATCTCATGGTAGTACATGGCCAACTTTGACCAGCTCAGAGCCTCTCAATTTATTCTTGTACTTTATTCCACTTCTCCCGTTCATCGTCGAAAGAAAATAAAGTATTCTTCAGTGTTCTTTAGTTCGGTTCATACATTGTACTTTATTCTGTGTCTATGATATCGCCTGCGCATATCCCGATGGGTCTTCCTCTACATTTTCCCTTCTTGCACTAGTTGCTAATGATTATTGTTGTAAAGTAAATATATGTATAGTGTTCATAGTACCGGCATTACTCTTGTGTTAATACTAGGAGAGTCTTCAATTTGAAAGAGCAGACAATCAGATTGGGAAAACGGGTTGGTGGTTGGTTGCGTTCGCCCGATGACTAAAGTATTCTAGAGTATCGTAGTAGACTAGAATATTCCTCTTCATCATCCGCCCTTACAAGGATGTAGTGGACGTGTCTGCGTTGTGTTGTGGTTTGCAGTATAACTGTTATATTTGCGCCTTTCGGCCCAACACATCCGACTTCAGCACGACATTTTTTAGCACCGGGTTGTCTTCCCCCTTCGATCCCTGCACGCTTGGCCAGACTAGACAGGGTAGTCTGTTCCTGGAGGCACCGCGGAGAGGTGGAGCAGGGTCTGGATGATTTTGGTTCACCGATCCTGGCGCAAGCCATCAGCTGTTGGTCGCTGACAACTTCCAGCTCTGGTGCTGGGAGGCGCGCCTCGCAAACGGGCAAGTAAAAGCAAAGTAAAGAGCCCCCATCACGCCAAGTGGCGTATATGGAATATGATGTTAGTGACCATACATTTTACAGACCTTCGGCACATGATTTTTGGGGTAATGTGGTCGGTATTACGCCCGTCCCGCTTTACTTGCCCAGAAAAAAATCCGCTACCCATTTAGGGCTGGGTGAACCGAAAGTCGTCGGTTGGGATCGAACCCTACCTCTTGCCCTTTGTAGTCTAGTTCCCTAACCACTGAATTATCGTGGCTCCCGGGAAAACAGATAAGTTGATACATCAAAATTATGATTGGATAAACAGATAAGCTGGTACATCAAAGTTATGATTGGATAAACAGATAAACTGGTACATCAAAGTTATGATTGGATAAACAGATAAGCTGGTACATCAAAGTTAAGATTGGATAAACAGATAAGCTTTTACATCAAAGTTATAATTGGGGACACAGATAAGCTGATACATCAAAAGTTATAACTGTGGACACAGATAAGCTGACACATCAAAGTTATAATTGGGAAAACAGGTAATTTGGCACGCTGAAGTTATGAGTGGGGGAAGACCGCAAAGAAGCAATTATGATGAGATTTCAAAGCTTTCCAATGGAGATAAATGATCGATCAGTCAGTCAGTCGTTGTGGTTGGAAGATATGAAACAAGAAAATGGATTTATAGATAGGATAAATAAATAGGATAAATAAATAGGATAAATAAATAGGATAAATAAATAGGATGAATAAATAGGATGAATAAATAGGATAAATAAATAGGATAAATAAATAGGATAAATAAATAGGATAAATAAAGTTCATTTAAGAGAGGAAGGACAATTTATAAATGAGACATGTTAAACTGAAGGAAGGAAGGAAGGAAGGATGGATGGAAGGAAGGAAGAGGGAGGAAGGATGGATGGAAGGAAGGAAGTAAGGATGGATGGAAGGAAGGAAGAGGGAGGAAGGATGGATGGAAGGAAGGAAGGAAGAGGGAGGAAGGAAAGGAAGGAGCACATGAAGAAAGGAAGGGGGATGAAAGGAGAGAAGTAGGGAAGTTGGAAGTAAGGGATGGAGGAAGGAAGGGAAGATGGAAGGGACAAATGGAGGGAGGAAGGAAGGAAGGAAGGAAGGAAGGAAGGAAGGAAGGAAGGAAGGAAGGAAGGAAGGAAGGAAGGAAGGAAGGAAGGAAGAAAGGAAGGAAGGAAGGAAGGAAGGAAGGAAGGAAGGAAGGAAGGAAGGAAGGAAGGAAGGAAGGAAGGAAGGAAGGAAGGAAGGAAGGAAGGAAGGAAGAAAGGAAGGAAGGAAGGAAGGAAGGAAGGAAGGAAGGAAGGAAGGAAGGAAGGAAGGAAGGAAGGAAGGAAGGAGGAAATTTATTGTTGAACCAGATTTAGCGAAAAGGAAGGGAGGAAGGAAGGACATTTATTGACAAGACACAAAAATGTATTGACACAGAAAGCGAGAAACCACAATTAATTATATGGTCTATTATATTCTCAGGAAACAAATAACTTAATGAAACTCTAGAAATACAGAAAAGACATTAAATTCTAATTAAATTAAAGGCAGTTTCATCTTCGTATACCTTACATCTATAAAATGAGGGTGATATAAGTCAGACACTAGCTAGAACCAACCTCTCTCTCTATATATATATATATACATCTATAGTGAGCGAATGCCTTTATACTGAATGTACGAAACTCATGAAAGATTTATAGGAAGTGTAAATGTACTTTATGAGTTTCTTGACGATCAGCCTAGAATTATCAGTCATAGAGAATTACAATAAAATTCTTGGTCGGCATAAACAGAGAATTCTCATTATCAAGTCTGAGTGATCTTGGGGAATTTCAATTAAGCGATAATGTCAAGCTTCCTTAGAAGATATAAGTACATCAAAGGGCAGGTAATTCAACAATAAAACAAACAAGGGAAGAGAGCGAACAGCCGAATGGTGGCACATGACTCGCAGCGACAGTAAAACTCTATGTAGGTTATGTTAAAAGATAGTGTTTTGACATACTTTCACAAACCAGGAGGCTCGGCTTTTCGTGACAGAAATAGTCTTCATAGCCTTGCATGTAAGTTAGTGCATTGCAGCTCACACAATTTTGGCATTCGCTGTATTTAATCTTTTATTACTCTTCTTCTTATTTACTTTCTTCTTCATCTTCCTCTTCTTTTTTTCATCTTCGACTTCTACTACTAATTATGCTTCTTCTTTTTTGTTTCTCTTTTCTTCCCTTACTTTTTTCTTCTTTTTTTTTCGTCTGTTCTCTTCGTCTCTTCTCCTACTTCTACTACTAATACTGCTTCTTTTTTTTCTTTCTTCTTCATCTTCCTCTTTTTTCTGCTTCTTCTTCTACTTTTACTACTAACACTGCTTATTTTTTTCTTTTCTTTTTCCTTTTTTTTTCTTTTTTATTCTGTTCTCTTCGTTTCTTCTCTTTCGTTTTCCGCTTCTACTAAAACTACATCTTTGTTCCTTTATTTTCTTCTTATTTTATTTACTTTATCCCAACTTCTCTATCAGCATTTCCACCTTTTCTTCTTCTTGTAGTATTTCTCCATATTTGCCCTTCTCCTCCTGCATCCCCAACTTCTAGTTCTTCTCTCACTCTTTCTTCTTTCTCTGTTTCCCCCCCCCCACTATTACATTATTCTTCAGCTCACCCCAACCACCTCCTTTCTCCCTATTTGTCTGATTCTAAGGGGGACCTCAAAGAGGTGGAGTAGGGTCTGAGGTGTTCTGATTCATCGATAGTGGCACAAGTCATCAACTATGAGTCGCTGAGAGCTTCCAGCGCTATCAGGCGCCTTGCATTGATTTGTTTGTCTGTATCTCTAACTTTCCTCTCATTATTCTTTTATTTCACCCCTCCATCTATACTACTGCTACTGCTACTACTGCAACTACTACTGCTACTGCAACTACTACTGCTACTACTAGTAATTCTACTGCAACTA
>JAVIAB010000046.1:52639576-52739576 GCA_032433765.1 Megaustenia siamemsis | reverse complement strand
CGTTACACTCACCACAGCACGTCTGAAAGAATCTCTATCTCTAGTCAGATCTCCCACAGAACGTTACACTCACCACAGCCCGTCTGAAAGAATCTCTGTCTCTAGTCAGATCTCCCACAGAACGTTACACTCACCACAGCCCGTCTGAAAGAATCTCTGTCTCTTGTCAGATCTCCCACAGAACGTTACACTCACCACAGCCCGCCTGAAAGAATCTCTGTCTCTAGTCAGATCTCCCACAGAACGTTACACTCACCACAGCCCGCCTGAAAGAATCTCTGTCTCTAGTCAGATCTCCCACAGAACGTTACACTCACCACAGCCCGTCTGAAAGAATCTCTGTCTCTAGCCAGATCTCCCACAGAACGTTACACTCACCACAGCTCGCCTGAAAGAATCTCTGTCTCTAGTCAGATCTCCCACAGAACGTTACACTCACCACAGCCCGTCTGAAAGAATCTCTGTCTCTAGCCAGATCTCCCACTGAACGTTACACTCACCACAGCCCGTCTGAAAGAATCTCTGTCTCTAGCCAGATCTCCCACAGAACATTACATTTACCACAGCCCGCCTGAGAGAATATCTTTCTCTAGCCAAATCTCCCAATTCTTGTGTTGTCATGTTCAAGATCTCCTTGATGTCGTAAAACCACCATCACCGTAACCTACCCCTGGTGTGTTCTTCCAGGAACCATACCTTCCATTATTGTTATTTCCAGCCTGTGGTGTCTTTTGACGTGGACATAGTATTTTAATTTTATCAGTAAAATGGTGTTTATAAGCCAGTCCTTTTTAATGTTTACATTTTAAAAATTACAACTCCATTGCTCATTTTCATTATCCAATTTATCTTAAGGATTGTTTTCTGTAGGATTTTGTTTCGAATGAATTGAAATTCCTCCTTGCTATGTATCTAAATCTCACAAAAAATGATTGAGTAATGAGAGTTAATAGATATCACTAAGCGAATGAACGCAAAATGTGGTATATAACAGAAAACGTTCAACAGTGGAGATGACAGACAACACTCACAGAAGACATTCAACAGTGGAGATGACAGACAACACTTACATAAGACATTCAACAGTGAAGATGACAGACAACACTCACATAAGACATTCAACAGTGGAGATGACAGACAACACTTACAGAAGACATTCAACAGTGGAGATGACAGACAACACTCACAGAAGACATTCAACAGTGGAGATGACAGACAACACTTACAGAAGACATTCAACAGTGGAGATGACAGACAACACTTACAGAAGACATTCAACAGTGGAGATGACAGACAACACTCACATAAGACATTCAACAGTGGAGATGACAGACAACACTCACATAAGACATTCAACAGTAGAGATGACAGTCAACACATACAGAAGACATTCAATAGTGGAGATGACAGACAACACTCACATAAGACATTCAACAGTAGAGATGACTGTCAACACATACAGAAGACATTCAACAGTGGAGATGACAGACAACACACACATAAGACATTCAACAGTGGAGATGACAGACAACACTCACATAAGACATTCAACAGTGGATTAGTTAGACAGTATTAGAAAAGAAAATATACAATTTCTAGAACTTTAACGTTTGTCTGCACAGCACACGATGATGGTTTTGATATTAAAAATTCTCTCATGAAAGATGTTTAGTATAATAAAGCAAACACGCTGAATGAAAATATGAATCTATTTAAAGGTAAATGGCACACACAAAAATAAGGAAATAAGTTAAATAAAACTACAACCGTAGATGTAAAACATTGACCATCGGAACCAATCGGTACGTTAATGGTTGATGACGCATACTTTCATGTCGTCACTACAGAAATGTCTAGTTAATCCATTCCGAATTGAAAATGTATATAAGGTATATCTGTAGGTCTTGAGAACAAAGAAAATTATCAAGACATACAATTAAATATCAAAGTGGAAGGAATACATCTGGAGACAGTTCAGAACTACAACTACCTGGGACATACTATAACCAATGATGGAAAATGTACAACTGAAATAAACAAAAAGAATAGATATGGTAAAAAGTAATTTTAATACCATGAAAAATATACTAACATAAAAACAAATAACACTAGGGCTAAAACTAAGAATAGCAAAATGTTATATCTTATCAATATTCATGTATGGTGCAGAAACATGGACATTAGACCAGAAAACAGAACAGAAAATTGAAGCCTTTGAAATGTGGATTTATAGAGGAATAGTGAGAATTGGATGGAAAGAAAAGAAAACAAACGAGGAAGTTTTAAAACAACTAAAAATGGAAAGAGAATTACTAAACACAATTAGAGCAAGACAAATGAAACTTTTAGGGCATGTTAAAAGACACAACAGCCTACTAAAAGTAACATTGAAAGAGAAAATACAAGGTAAAAGAGGCAAAGGCAGACCACGACTAACATGGACGAGTAAGATCAAAAGATGGATACGTCAACCTATGACAATCTGCACCATCAAAGCAAGAGACAGAGTGGAATGGCGCTCCATGGTAGCCAACCTTTGATGCGGAGACGGCACTCAATGATGATAAGCTATAACGTCTCTCTTTGTTATTGTAGAACACAGATCTCATACCTGCTGTATTTCTCTTTGTTATTGTAGAACACAGATCTCATACCTGCTGTATTTCTCTTTGTTATTGTAGAACACAGATCTCATACCTGCTGTATTTCTCTTTGTTATTGTAGAACACAGATCTCATACCTGCTGTATTTCTCTTTGTTATTGTAGAACACAGATCTCATACCTGCTGTATTTCTCTTTGTTATTGTAGAACACAGATCTCATACCTACTGTATTTCTCTTTGTTATTGTAGAACACAGATCTCATACCTACTGTATTTCTCTTTGTTATTGTAGAACACAGATCTCATACCTGCTGTATTTCTCTTTGTTATTGTAGAACACAGATCTCATACCTGCTGTATTTCTCTTTGTTATTGTAGAACACAGATCTCATACCTGCTGTATTTCTCTTTGTTATTGTAGAACACAGATCTCATACCTACTGTATTTCTCTTTGTTATTGTAGAACACAGATCTCATACCTACTGTATTTCTCTTTGTTATTGTAGAACACAGATCTCACACCTACTGTATTTCTCTTTGTTATTGTAGAACACAGATCTCACACCTACTGTATTTCTCTTTGTTATTGTAGAACACAGATCTCACACCTACTGTATTTCTCTTTGTTATTGTAGAACACAGATCTCATACCTACTGTATTTCCAAAGAATATTAGAAGCAGCTGAGATGTAGTTTACCAGAAGAATGCTACGAATTCCGTGGATCGCAAAAATTACAAATGAAGAATGTTTAAAACGAGTTGGAGAAACTGGACATATCAAAATCATAAGGAAGAGACAATCTACATATATTGGGCATGTGATGCGAAAATAAAGATTTGAGAATACTAAAACAACAGACAGAATGAGTGGAAAGAAGAGAAAGTGATACTCAAGAGAAAGAAAAAATAAACAGATTATCCAAATGTTATAATAAAAGATTACCACCGAATTTATGACATGCGTGAAGGACCGAATGATTTGGAGATGATGATCGCCTACGCCAACCAGCATGGCACCTGATGATGTGTGATAAAGGTCAAGGTAAAGTACGAGACTTGAATCGGAGTCTTAGCACGCGAGTTTTCACCCATATGTGCTCGGCTGCCTATCCAGAAATGTTCAGAGACTTCTGTATAGTTTCGCTTCAAGCATCGAAACTCAGATGCGAGGCGGTCTTCCTCACCTTCCCAGAGTAATACCCTGGTACTAAATTCTGCCAGCGACTGGGTCGACCGCGGGGGTATTTTTTGTTATTGCTAACCACGAGTACAGCTCACACTGCTTCCAGCGGGATTCGAACACGGGTTGTCCGAACATCGGTTGCCCAGTCGGGTGGCTCTCCCAACTAGGATGTATGATGTACGGCAGGAATATATATGAAAGGCGCTTATTCATCTAGAAATCGTTCCGGTAAGCTTTCATTCGCGATAAGCAATTTCTTGAAGTAATTAATAACTTGATAAATAACTGTCGAGATGGAAAGTTGTGGAGAGACATGATCACCTATCCCAGGAGGCCCGGTACTTGATGATGATGATGAATTAATAACTTGAACTGCTGCATAGTTACATACCTATGTTATGGTTATAGAGAGACAATGGTGTTCAAAGGTAGTCACATCAGACCATAAGGAGCTTGGTCTGTTATGATTCTCTCATTTTATAGGATGAGATTACAGAGTTTCTTTTACTTAAAAAAAAATTGCATATCTGTAAACTTGAGAGAGACATAAGAACATATCTTCTGTTTCTTCTTCAGCATTGGATCGTTAAATAAACGTGAAGGCGCCGTGTCGTCAGTTTGCGACAAACAGCGATATTTGTGCCTTTCGTTTGGACACATATGATTCCGGCCTGGGTAGATTTGTAACTTAATAACTTTCACGCGGCACTGCCATTTTTCTCCGCTTTCAACTGCCAAGATTTCTTTAACGTGTGTGGAATACACACTATATCCTGGTGTTCGCATTTATCTGAGAGGGCTAAATATGGGATCTCAATATCCAGAATAAGTTAGATATTGGATCTTACCATTCAGAGAGGGCTAGATATGGGATCTCAATATCAAGATTGGGCTAGATATTGGATCTCGACAATTAGATATGGCTAGATATGGGATCTCACCATCTAGAGAGGGCTAGATATGGGATCTCACCATCTAGAGAGGGCTAGATAAGGGATCTCACCATATAGAGAGGGATAGATATGGGATCTCACCATCTAGAGAGAGCTAGATATGGGATCTTTCCATCTAGAGAGAGGGATAGATATGGGATCTCACCATATAGATAGGGCTAGATATTGAATCTTACCATCCAGACGGAGCTAGAGATGGGATCTTACCATCCAGAGAGAGTTAGATATGGGATCTCACTAATTGGAGACCAAAAGATGTTAAAGCCACGAAGCAACAATTCGATGAAAATAAACTCTTAAAAAGACAAATGATAGATTTATTATTAAATAAAAATTGTAGAAGGCATAAACGTTGGCAGCAAAGATCTAGAAATTGATTTCCGGGGAATATGGCGCCCTGTTCGCTGGCTTCTTTAGAGGACTCACAGATAAGTGCTGATTTCCAGTGAACTTTCCTGTTTATTTGTTTGTTTTTATTGATATTCGAAGGGATCATGTGATTGTACGCGCTTTCTATTTGATGTAAATCACTTTGCTTCTTTTGATTCATTGCATTTCGTTACAATTTCTTTATTTAATCACTGATACTCATCCTTGTTGTTGATTGCGCTATTGAACGCGTCAAAAAATGGCGGTTTGTTTCCGCCGGTCTGTCGTCAAGGACGCGTAATTCATCTAATTTGTTAAAGGCTCACAGTGTATCCGCGTGCTGCAGAGCTATTTACTGAAGTTGACCAGTCTATAACGTGGAAACGGGTTCTGGACCGTGCGACTGAGTAAGTGCACGTGAGTCTAGACCATCCACAGCATCGACGTTCAGCGACTAAATCATCTATGATACTTTGACGACGGTAAGTATTCAGATGCAGTCCAAACGACAACATCGAAGAAGGAAAACACGACAAGGTAAGCGTGGTGGCGTTAAAATATCGAAGTGTGAGAGGCTAGACCTAAAGTATGTGTGCGTTACATATTGGAATTGTGAGTCCATACATCAACGATGGCCCATTCTTGATAAGCTACTGTGCGGCGCCGATATAATGATTTTGCAAGAAACTTTTCTTGGTGACAGGACAGTAAGTACTCCTGGATTTCATTGTTTCTACAATAGACGACACCTTGGGCAGGCCATCCTTGTGCGCAACAATATGGTGGCCGCTGAGGTTGATATGTCTGCGTGGGACAATGCAGAATTGCAGGTACATGCGGTTAGGGTGCAGACCCCAGTTCATTTCGTGATTGTAAATGTGTATGCTTGTAATGGGAAGGTAGACACACAACAATGGCAGAATCTCTTTGAGTTCGATGAAGAGAATGTCATTTTCTGAGGAGACTTTAATGCTAGAGGAAACCAGTAGGGTAACGTCATAACAAACAAGCAGGGAGAAGACCTAGAGAACGCACTAGTGTCGGCCGATTTAGTGTGCTTGAATGATGGAAGGGCAACAAGAATGGCCACTCGAACAGGGGACTCTGATAGTGTCATAGACCTGGCACTGGTGTCTTCCACCTTCGCACCGGTTTGCAGGTGGAGTGCACTGGGGTTCCACGGAAGTGATCACTATCCATGTGTCCTCCTAATTGAGAAAGGTGGAAATAAAAGCCAGAAAAGAAAGCTCCACACATTCCACTACGAGAAAACAGACCAGGACGTCATTAGCAAAATCAGACATAGGAAACAGAGCGCCCCTCGTAGGAGGCAGAGAGATGGACGCAGCCACCCTGGTGGAACGCAGAAGTCGAGGAAGCTTGGCGGAGCAAGCGACAAACGGCCAAGACATGGCAGAAAGCCAGAAAGAATGTAAGAACACAACCTGAGCTCTTGAAGCGTCTGAAAGTAGAGGTCGACCAAAGAATGTTGCACTTTAACTATGTGGTAAGCAGGCTAAGGATGCAAAATAGGATGACTTCTGTAAAAAAAAAGTGTGCTCAGAAAAATCGCTCGCCACATTCTGGCGCCTTCATCAGAGCACAGGCCGGATATGGCACAAATCTGATGAGAGCAAAGGGAAGGCCCTGCTTGCCCGCTACATTGAACAGACAGACCAAATAAATGAGGCTGTAAGAATGAGGATACGGGGATCGCTGTCAAAATTGTGTAAGGATGTAGTGCTGGAAGAAGATCTCACAATCACAACCGATACCATTCGCACGACACTTAAAAGGTCACACAACACTGCTCCTGGTCCAGATGGTGTTCGGTATGATGACATAGGCGATTTAGCTGACGACGACTTGACAACACTGGCCAATAAGTTTAATGCCAGTATTCGGAGTGGCCAGATTAAGGAGGAGTGGCTACACAGCTACTTACTACCGCTACCGAAGCCAAACAAGGACCATTCTCAGATCAGTGCCTACAGAATCATCACAATGCAGAACACTGCGAGCAAGCTGCTGGAGAAAATAGTTGCCCGTGTCCTCACCTGTCACCTTGAACAGAAACGCGTATTCCCACCCACACTCGGAGGTTATAGATATAACAAAGAGACATGACTCAACGCGGCAGTCTTTGCCTATGACGTCTTCGAAGGCTTCTACAGGCGAGAGGAGGCATGTGCTGCTGCTATAGATCTGAAGGATGCATACAACAGGGTACCATTTGAATATCTCATGTATATGCTCCTCAAACTGGCGGTGAACCCCTTCCTCATTAGATGGATCGCCGCGGCACTGTTTCAGAGGAAGGTGATACTCAGATGTGGAAGCTGGTCTTCCGAGCCAACATCCATTTGTCCAGGGCTGCCACAAGGCTCGCCATTGTCACCAGTTCTATTTAACGTGTACACAATAACGATCACGGAACAACAGTTGGATGGGAGGGGAAGAACTATGACTTTTGCTGATGATATTCTGGTATATCGACAGGGAAGAGACAGACGGGGAATCGCCTCCACAATGCAAGACGAACTCGATCGCATTTCTTCCTGGTGTGTGGTTTCAGGTGCCTTGGTTAATCCTAATAAAGCATCAGTTTCATGGTTCTCCCTTAACAATCATATCGTTAATACGACCACACCTGTAGTACGAATGGCAGCTGATGAGGTGACCAGGGACAAGTTGATGACATACCTCGGAGTTTGATCGCAGCCTGTGTTTTCGGGACCACGTCGGCCATGTAATAACAAAATCCCGCAAAGGATTAGCCGCCTTGAAGGTCATGGCAGCTGCCAACATCGAGCAGAGGCTACTTACTCTTCTGTTCCAGGATTAGTCCTCGCACCAATCGAGTATGCCCTGGCCATTCTTACTGTCAGTACGACTCAAATTGATAGGCTGGAGAAAATACAAAATGAAGCCATGCGCATTATCCTGGGATGTACGAGGGACACTCCCTGTATAGCAATGAGGTATCTTCTTGACTTTCCAACCATGGATGACAGAATTAAGATCTGGAGAGCACGAGCATACCTGAAGATTAGTACAGATACAGAGCATCCATTGCACCACGTGCTCAACACAGGGGAAGGTACCATGCTAAAAAGAGGCAAATCATAGGTGGGCCGAGCAGAAGATGTCATCAAACAGGTCTGTGGGTTTACCAATCTCAGCGTTGGTGAGGAGTGGATACCGGTGCCTACGTCATTCAAGGGGACTTACTCGTGTATTGTCACACTCGACAGGAAAAGTAGGGAACAGAACTCAGTCGTGGTCAATGCGGAGGTCAACGGTCTCATCTGCGATAACACCGATGAGAAAGATGCAGTCATCTATACAGACGGATCTGTAAGACGACAAGAAAAAAGTGCATGGGCATTTACAGCACGTTCGGCAGGCAGAATAGTCAAGGAAGACAGTGGTGCATACGCCATGAGCACGAGTAGCATGACAATGGAGGTGATGGCGGTGACCAAGGCATTCAAATGGTTAGAGACACAAGACTATATCCACGCATGTATACTGAGTGATTCGATGAGCATGATTAAAAAAGTGGAGGCGGGCTTTGTACGCATGCAATGGGTAGAGTCGTTGCAGAAATCCAAAATACGTAAGGTCACCTTTGTCTATGTCCCTGGACATGCGGGAGTACGGGGAAATGAAAGAGCGGACAGGTTGGCTAGCTGCGGTGTCGTTGAGGACGGGCAACCAATGGATCGGGCGGACATAATCAATGCCCTCCGAGATGTGGGAAGAGCACAGGACTTCGACAAACACAGATCCACGTCACTTCTTCGGATGATGAAAATGGGAGTTAAGATGGGCACAGCCAGAAATGAGAAACTTAGTGGCCGTGTAAGAAGACTTATCAACGAACATAGAACTGGAGTCGTCAGTCGCTGGACACTGAGGGAATTGCTGAGGGGTTGATCTGAGCACATATGGACATGTTCGGAGTGCAATGATGATGACACGCAAATAACTCAATAACTCAATCTATAAATAATAAACAACATGTAATAGCAACAAACAGCGGCCATAAGAACTGGACATTAATTGGGAATGTTTCAACAAATAAAACAGGGTGTTAGGCAAGGTTGTGTGCTGGCACACGATTTATTTACTATGTATAGTTAGATTATTATTAAATCCATAATGGACATGCCTGGAATAAGATTTTAGATCATAATATAGATAATCCAAGTTATGTTGATGATACAACCTTAATAGCTACAAGTGAAAATGAGTTACAAGAAATCTTAGACATTATAATGAAAGGAAGCAAAAATAAAGGACTCAGCGACAATAGCAAATAAGACAGAAGTAATAATAACAACGAAGAAAACGACATCACCGCAGTGCTTAATAAAGACATGTGAAACAATATTAAAACAGGTAAATGAATTTAGATATCTAGAAACAATAGTAACCTCAGATGGTAGGTGTACAACAGAGGTGAGATGGTAGGTGTACAACAGAGATGTGATGGTAGGTGTACAACAGAGGTGGGAAGTTAGGTGTACAACAGAGGTGAGATGGTAGGTGTACAACAGAGGTGAGATGGTAGGTGTACAACAGAGATGTGATGGTAGGTGTACAACAGAGGTGGGAAGTTAGGTGTACAACAGAGGTGAGATGGTAGGTGTACAACAGAGGTGAGATGGTAGGTGTACAATAGAGGTGAGATGGTAGGTGTACAAAAGGGGGTGAGATGGTAGGTGTACAACAGAGGTGAGATGGTAGGTGTACTACAAAGGTGAGATGGTAGGTGTACAACAGAGGTGAGATGGTAGATGTACAACAGAGGTGAGATTGTAGGTGTACAACAGAGGTGAGATGGTAGGTGTACAACAGAGGTGAGATGGTAGATGTACAACAGAGGTGAGATGGTAGGTGTACAACAGAGGTGAGATGGTAGGTGTACAACAGAGGCAGAATGGCCCAGGGTAAATCAGCTTTAAAAAAATGAGGAAGATACTTTGCAATCCATTTTTAACAAAATAAAAATAAAAAAAGTTCTTAGCTTACTATTTACCGGTAATTGGAAATTCAATATAGAGCTTACCATTTACCGGTAATTGGAAACTCAATGTAGAGCTTACTATTTACCGGTAATTGGAAACTCAATCTAGAGATCATGATTTACCAGCAATAGAAAAACCAATCTAGAGATCATGATTTACCAGTAGCAAGAAAGTCAAAATATGAGATTACCATTCACCCGTAATATAAAATCCAATATAGAAATTACTATTAATCAGTAATAGCAACGTAAATGATGTAAGTATACATGACTCTGGTAAAGCTGGTGAAAGTCAAAATAGAAGTAAAGGAGTAAATTGTAGGATCACTGATTTACCCTATAAACATGAAGGTGTGACACATACCATTTGACATTTGCTTGTTTCTGTTCTACCAGTAATGGGAAACTTAACACTTAACAGAAATACTAAATAATGACCAAACCACCTGATAATGACCAGAATAGTAAAAGGATTTAAAAATATCCTCCCCGGCGGGGAATCGAACCCCGGTCTCCCGCGTGACAACGATGCCACATGACCTATATTGGTGGGTCTGGGGGAAGATTGGCGGAGGGATTTTGTGAACATCTACGTGATGTCCAACAAAATACTGGTACTCCGGTATCTTCCCACTTCAACTCCCCTGATCACAAGGGCAAAGACGACATCCGTGTCACTGGTATTGTCCTTTGTCACTCTGGCGACCGCAGCCGCTATACTTTGGAAGGTCGCCTTATGGTCCAGTGTGGTTCGCTGGCCCCGTGGGGTGTGAATGTATCACACTCATACGCATAGTTTCTTTTTGCTTGCTCCTTCCCTTTTGCATGGCCTTCTCTACTACACATATTTGGGTTCTTTGGTCTACTTACTATGTCATGCTTTTTATAGTTCTTCTCCTCTAGTCCCTTATGAGACACTTCGGTTTTCTCCTCTATAATTTTTTTTCTGTGCTTCTTACCCCTCATTTATTTTTACTGTACCCCACTCTCAGACATCTCACTCTTAGCGTCTTTTTACACCTGTCAGTCTACTATTCGATTCTTTCTCCTTTGTGTTTGCACACTGACCCCTGTGTTAACTCCTCTGGTTCTGTTTACATTTACGCACTTTTTGGCACGATTTTCGACGTTCACGACAGCCGCACTTGGTTACGATTTTATTTTGGATTTCACAGGATAGTTTTATTTATTGTTGTTGTTTTCTTTAACACATTTCGATTGTTTTTGTTTTGGTTGTTTCGTTATCAGTTTTGTGTGTGTGTTTTTATTGTTTGTTCCTGATGAAGGCATATTGAGCCGAAACGTTGTTTAGTCTGTGTCGTCCACTTGTCACGTAAAGCTTCTTACATACCATTTTTTTATTTTTTTATTTTTCCTAATGACCAGAATACCTGATAATGACCAGGCTACCTGATAATTACAGAAACTGTATATTTGTGTACACAACAACTAAATGCATTGGCTGGGGGACTGGTTGGTCTCAAGGCAAGACGCCGGCCTTGAGACAGAGAGGTCGTGGGTTCAAATCCCGACTACACCGATTGGGATTTTTATTTATGATTCCTCTCTGCAGTACCTGGTCTCAGCAGCGAGGCCCGGCTTGAAATGTCAATTACTCCATCGACGGACACAATATAAGTACCTCCGAAGTCGGAGTTATCTGCCTGTGCGGCAAGGGACCTCTGTGCACACGGCTGCCAGGAAAATATGGATTAACACGCAAAATTCAGTTCCTAGTCTCTAGGGACTTCGTCAGAGGTAAAAACTGACGTACGTAGAAAAAAAATGCATTGGCTGGAAATAAACTTGTTATATTATAACTATATGTGTGGATATATATATATATAGTTGTGGATACATTGTTAAAAGTAAATAAATAGTTAAAAGTTAAGTAGGTCACAGGTACCACACAAAAAGGGAGCTCCTAAAGAATATCAGAAAGAAACAATCACAATTTTTCGGGCATATCACGAAAAGAGTAAAGTTGGAAAAAATAGTTACAACTGGAAAAAAACAGGGAAAGAGAGATCGCGGATGACAGAGTAGGAAAATACTACATAGCTTTACTAGCTAGCATGGGAAACAGTCAACAGAAAGGATAAGAAGTACTGTGAATAAAGAATTGTGAAACGGCATGATCGCCTACGCCAATCCGTACAGCACATGATGATGATCAGATCTCAAACTACGTGTGTAGCAGGAACAATAGTTACAACAAAAATTCGACATTTTCCCCTGATTTCTCTTTGATTGTCAACATTCTACTGACTTCTCTTTGATGGTCGACATTCTACAGACTTTTCTTTGATGGTCAACATTGTGCAGACTTCTCTTTGATTGTCAACATTCTACAGACTTCTCTTTGATGGTCAACATTCTACTGACTTCTCTTTGATTGTCAACATTCTAAAGACTTCTCTTTGATAGTCATCATTCTACTGACTTCTCTTTGATGGTCGACATTCTACTGACTTATCTTTGATTGTCAACATTCTACAGACTTCTCTTTGATGGTCATCATTCTACTGACTTATCTTTGATAGTCGACATTCTACTGACTTCTCTTTGATTGTCAACATTCTAATGACTTCTCTTTGATAGTCGACATTCTACTGACTTCTCTTTGATTGTCAACATTCTACTGACTTCTCTTTGATTGTCAACATTCTACTGACATCTCTTTGATAGTCGACATTCTACTGACTTCTCTTTGATAGTCAACATTCTACTGACTTCTCTTTGATAGTCAACATTCTACTGACTTCTGTTTGATAGTCAACATTCTACTGACTTCTCTTTGATAGTCAACATTCTACTGACTTCTGTCTGATAGTCAACATTCTACTGACTTCTCTCTGATAGTCAACATTCTACTGACTTCTCTTTGATAGTCAACATTCTACTGACATCTCTTTGATAGTCAACATTCTACTGACTTCTCTCTGATAGTCGACATTCTACTGACTTCTCTTTGATTGTCGACATTCTTCTGACTTCTCTTTGATAGTCGACATTCTAATGACTTCTCTCTGATAGTCGACATTTTGCTGACTTCTCTTTGATTGTCGACATTCTACTGACTTCTCTCTGACGTTATGAGCACGCAATAATAAACAATTAAACACCCTTTAATTGGGTATGCAAATTACATCAATTGGGGGTCTTTCATGTCACAGAAAATGTGAACACTCTAAAACTTAATGACCCAGATTTGTTATTGCGGAGAGGCGGGGCAATTGGGAGATCTTTCTTGGACATTTGATCTCGAAGTAAATAAATATTTTAAAAAAAGATGTGTGGTTAAACGGATAGAAGGAAGGCATGAACAAACAAGTTGTATCGATTTCATGTTAAAGGAAAGAAGAGATTAAATTAAAAATAAAGAATGCCGTAGTGTAGTTGAAATATTAAACTTCATCGCTGTTGGCAATAGTTATTACATATGAGGTGGTCAGTGCTCATTCCAGCTGTTGGCAATAGTTATTACATATGAGGTGGTCAGTGCTCATTCCAGCTGTTGGCAATAGTTATTACATATGAGGTGGTCAATGTTCATTCCAGCTGTTGGCAATAGTTATTACATATGAGGTGGTCAGTGCTCATTCCAGCTGTTGGCAATAGTTATTACATATGAGGTGGTCAATGTTCATTCCAGCTGTTGGCAATAGTTATTACATATGAGGTGGTCAATGTTCATTCCAGCTATTGGCAATAGTTATTACATATGAGGTGGTCAATGTTCATTCCAGCTATTGGCAATAGTTATTACATATGAGGTGGTCAATGTTCATTCCAGCTGTTGGCAATAGTTATTACATATGAGGTGGTCAGTGCTCATTCCAGCTGTTGGCAATAGTTATTACATATGAGGTGGTCAGTGCTCATTCCAGCTGTTGGCAATAGTTATTACATATGAGGTGGTCAATGTTCATTCCAGCTGTTGGCAATAGTTATTACATATGAGGTGGTCAATGTTCATTCCAGCTGTTGGCAATAGTTATTACATATGAGGTGGTCAATGTTCATTCCAGCTATTGGCAATAGTTATTACATATGAGGTGGTCAATGTTCATTCCAGCTGTTGGCAATAGTTATTACATATGAGGTGGTCAATGTTCATTCCAGCTATTGGCAATAGTTATTACATATGAGGTGGTCAATGTTCATTCCAGCTGTTGGCAATAGTTATTACATATGAGGTGATCAGTGCTCATTCCAGCTGTTGGCAATAGTTATTACATATGAGGTGGTCAATGTTCATTCCAGCTATTGGCAATAGTTATTACATATGAGGTGGTCAGTGCTCATTCCAGCTGTTGGCAATAGTTATTACATATGAGGTGATCAGTGCTCATTCCAGCTATTGGCAATAGTTATTACATATGAGGTGGTCAGTGCTCATTCCAGCTATTGGCAATAGTTATTACATATGAGGTGATCAGTGCTCATTCCAGCTATTGGCAATAGTTATTACATATGAGGTGGTCAGTGCTCATTCCAGCTATTGGCAATAGTTATTACATATGAGGTGATCAGTGCTCATTCCAGCTGTTGGCAATAGTTATTACATATGAGGTGGTCAGTGCTCATTCCAGCTATTGGCAATAGTTATTACATATGAGGTGGTCAATGTTCATTCCAGCTATTGGCAATAGTTATTACATATGAGGTGGTCAGTGCTCATTCCAGCTGTTGGCAATAGTTATTACATATGAGGTGATCAGTGCTCATTCCAGCTATTGGCAATAGTTATTACATATGAGGTGGTCAGTGCTCATTCCAGCTATTGGCAATAGTTATTACATATGAGGTGATCAGTGCTCATTCCAGCTATTGGCAATAGTTATTACATATGAGGTGGTCAGTGCTCATTCCAGCTATTGGCAATAGTTATTACATATGAGGTGATCAGTGCTCATTCCAGCTGTTGGCAATAGTTATTACATATGAGGTGGTCAGTGCTCATTCCAGCTATTGGCAATAGTTATTACATATGAGGTGATCAGTGCTCATTCCAGCTGTTGGCAATAGTTATTACATATGAGGTGGTCAGTGCTCATTCCAGCTATTGGCAATAGTTATTACATATGAGGTGATCAGTGCTCATTCCAGCTGTTGGCAATAGTTATTACATATGAGGTGGTCAGTGCTCATTCCAGCTATTGGCAATAGTTATTACATATGAGGTGGTCAGTGCTCATTCCAGCTGTTGGCAATAGTTATTACATATGAGGTGGTCAGTGCTCATTCCAGCTATTGCTATCTTCGCCAGCTCAGTAAACTTGGTTCATTCTTTTGCTAAATTGGTTGTATTTTGAAGTTCAAGGAAACCAAAGTTTTTCCTCGTTGAAAGACATGGTCGTCTGTGCCAACCGATATGGCACATTATAATGATACATATAGTTTTTAGTTTTATCTGAGTAAAGCCAAGATGATACCGCCCACGTCTATAACAAGATATACCGTAGATCATTGAAATATATCGCCGCTCACACAAGATTTATCACATGATATAAGGTTTGGAAGAACATGTTTTTCTTTCCTATTGGGGTATTAACTGAAGTATTTAATTCCGACAACCTGCACCACACAAAGAACTAACAATGACTCAAAGAGCCGTAAACAAACGCTACGAAAACGCCAGATTAAGAGGAAGACCGAGAAAGAGATGGATAAAGGGAATACTAGAGTCACTAGGAGGGATAACACTAGAAGAGGCCAACAGAAGAGCAACGAATCGCAGATTGTATCTCCCCTCGACGCCAACGGCAGCAGAGGAAGGATAGAAGAAGAAGAAGAAGAAGAAGTAGAACCTGTACCATCAAAGCAAGAGACAGAGCAAAATGGCGCTCCATGGTAGCTATCCTTCGATGCGGAGATGATACTCAATGATGATGATGATGATGATGATTTAATTCTAGCAGTCTTACATCATAACAAAAAGCAACACTTATTACAAACATTAGGGAGCCGCAATAGCTCAGTGGTTAGTGAACTGGGCTTCAAAGGACAAGAGGTCGAGTTCCATCCTGACCAACGGCTTCCGGGTTCACCCAGTCGTAAATGGGTACCGGATTTTTTTTCTGGGAAAGTAAAGTGGCACGGGCGTAATACCCACCACATTATCACAAAAAATCACGTTCTGAAGGTCTGTAAAAACTATAGTCACTAACACCATATTCCCTATACGCCACTTGGCGTGACGGGGGCTCTTTACTTGTACTTTTTATTACCAACAAGAAACTTAAACAGACTATATTCATTCCAACATTGTGTTAGCAGTGCTAAACATGGTCACTTACGCCTAGGCATAACAGAATGCTTTGTGACCACATAGAAAAGATGTCTGAGAAAAGAGCTTGAAGTAACCAGAAAAGACAAAATCAGAAATGATATTATAAGAGAAAAAGTCGGCATTGAGTCCATTCTAACCTACGTAGAGAAAAAACAAATAAAGTCGGCATTGAGACCATTCCAACCTACGTAGAGAAACAACAAATAAAGTCAGCATTGAGACCATTCCAACCTACGTAGAGAAACAACAAATAAAGTCGGCATTGAGTCCATTCTAACCTACGTAGAGAAACAAGAAATAAACCTGGTTTGCCCATCTAGAAAGAATGATGTGTGCTTCTTCGCCATACAAAGCTTATATTAAAAGAGGAGAGGGGATAAAAAGCAAGAGGCAGACCCAGAGTAAGATGGACAAACAACATCAAATGACAATGTGTGAGGACGCCAATGGACGAGAACCAGAACTTTGTATCTCCCTCGACACCTAAAAGGGTACAAGAGGAAGTGAATAAAGAAAGAAGTAATACTTCACACTACGTCTGATATTTACAGCTGCTTCAAGAAGTAGGTAACGTTTACATAATTCCTTATTATTATCATGAACAAATTCTTCTGAACAATTGAGTTATAGAGTTGGTATTGAGTTGTTGAGTTATAGAGTTGTTATTGAGTTACTGAGTTATTGAATTATTAGCGGGTCATCATTATTGCACTCCGAGCATGTCCATGGGTGCTCAAATAGGTGCTCTTCCGAATAATGATCTGGTTAACTCTTTCCGCACGTTTCGACGCACCATGCCGATTACTGTTGTGTACGTTTAGCCGCACAGAGCGTCACTCTCAATTTGATTAGTGTAAACTGGCATCAAACCATATTCATTTTACATGTCTTGTAACATCTTGGTATTGATGAAATCTAATTCATTGTATAATTATCTAAAAAGTCATATATAATATGTGATGTGTTAGATAAATATAAATATGTAGATTAATATTTAAAAAGCATGACAGAATTTTGTCTCTGAAAAACACTACCGCTGAATTGCTAAAAACCTTCCGTACTTAAAGAGTTAATGTGCCATCCGTGCCTTGTTGAAACGGTCAACTTTAATACACAATCTTTCTACAAAATAGAAAATATATACACAAGCCGGTGATTTACAAATGCTAAAACCTACAGATTCATACAGAACTTTCACGGTATGAAACCATTACACTTTCTCAACGCTTTCATTAGCCTTGAACTGTTAACGTATTTCCATCTATCACAATCATTACACTTACATATTTTAAATACATACACGCCTTTAATATATTCACATGTCTTTAATGCTTACACATTTCCTGAATACTTAAACATGTCATGAATACTTAAAGGTGTCTAGAATACTTAACTAACCTTAAATACATACACATGTCTTAAATACTTCCACATGTCTTAAGTACTTACATATATCTTGTATACTTACATATATCTTATATACTTACACATTCATTAAATACTTACACATGTTTCCAGTACTTATACGTCTACAGCACTTACATCACCTTAATACTTACAAATGTTTTCAGTTCCCATATAAATCTTCGTGTTTACACACGTCTTTAATACTTACACAAGTTTAAATACAAAGACACCGTCTATAATCTCAAACACGCCCATCAGTACTTACACATATCTACATATACACGAATCTTGAATACTCACGCATCTCTACATAACACACAAGAAACGTGAATACTTACATATATCTACTACACATACAAGAATCTTGAATACTTACATATATCTACTACACATACAAGAATCTTGAATACTTACATATATCTACTACACATACAAGAATCTTGAATACTTTCATATATCTACTACACATACAAGAATCTTGAATACTTACATATATATCTACTACACATACAAGAATCTTGAATACTTACATATATCCACTACACATACAAGAATCTTGAATACTTACATATATCTACTACACATACACGAATCTTGAATACTTATATATATCTACTACACATACAAGAATCTTGAATACTTACATATATCTACTACACATACAAGAATCTTGAATACTGACACATATCTACTACACATACAAGAATCTAGAATACTTACACATATCTACATAACGTACAAGAATTTAGAATACTTACACATGTCTACATAACATACACGTATCTAGATTACTTACACATATCTACATAACATACAAGAATCTTGAATACTTACACATATAACATTCACGTAGCTTAAATACTTACACACATAACATACACGTAGCTTGAATACTTACACACATAACACACACGTAGCTTGGATACTTACACATGACCTCCAAATGACACAGATCCTACACGCTCAAAACTACACCCTCAGTGCTAATACACGATCTCATTGTCTCCTGTAGCTGACAAAATTGTGTGATTAGACAATTACTGAAGGCACACACTAACGTATACAACAACCGAAGGTAAAGAAAGAAAGGAGTTAACAAAGTGTAGGAGTCCCCATATTTGACATCAAGCAGTCTACGATATGGGCTCAAGGTGCGACGGTAGAAAAGCGGAAGTGTTGATGCGGGGGTGGCAGAAAGCTAATTAGTTGTATTAACCCTCTATTTCCCCCTTACCACATTTTCTGATGCTAATTTCGAGCATGTTATTGAGTTGAAGTGTTGTTTTAACTTGGCTCCGACCAAGGATCAAGAAGGCACTTTATAATATTTTGTTGAAAGTGCTAGCAGTCAGCTCACTAACCAGTGTTAGTGTTCTAGCGTTGCTCACTGTAGCTGGTGTTGTCTGGGTCACCATCACTGCACACCTGACGATCCCATAGGTGCTCCAATGTCCCCTCTCGAGATTGAGGAAATCCGGGGAGAATCCCAGCCTACGGGCACGAACGTCACAGAACGGTCTGGAATTCAAAGTCTCGACTCCACGGTCTGGAATTCAAAGTCTCGACTCCACGGTCTGGAATTCAAAGTCTCGACTCCACGGTTTGGAATCCATGGCCTGGAAGCCACGGTCTGGACTACACGGTCTGGAATACACGGTCTGGAATACACGGTCTGGAATCCACGATCTGGAATCCACGATCTGGAATCCACAGTCTGGAATACACGGTCTGGAATTCAAAGTCTCGACTCCACGGTTTGGAATCCATGGCCTGGAAGCCACGGTCTGGAATACACGGTCTGGAATACACGGTCTGGAATCCACGATCTGGAATCCACGGTCTGGAATACACAGTCTGGAATCCACGGTCTCGACTCCATGGTCTGGAATACACGGTCTAGAATTCAAAGTCTCCACTCCACGGTTTGGGATCCATTGCCTGGAAGCCAAGGTCTAGAATACACGGTCTCGACTCCATGGTCTGGCACTTACGTTCTGGCCCACAAAGTGAGGGAAAGTGTTTCTGCTGACAGAGGCCAAGTTTATAGGAAACTTTACAACTTTAATTACCATAGGTTCTTTAACGTGCGTGAATGCACACAGAACCTCCTATTTCTCCCCGGTATCCGATAGGGCTAGAAATCGGGTGAACAAAGATCACAGGGAGAGTAATACCAGCAGGTAATCATGGATTCAGTGTTCCCATTGTAAAGAAACTTTTAAAAACCAATACTGCCTGAAGTAGGTATTGACTTCTCGAACTTCCTGTCCCGCATCGAAGGTTGACTACTTTGGAACATCATTCCGCTCTGTCTCTTACTTAGATAGTGCAGGTTGTCATAGGCTGACTTGTCCATCTTTTGATGAAACTCGTCTATTTTAGTTAGCTGAGTGGCAGTGTTTCCTAGCGTTTGGCTTTTCGTGGCAAGGTACTGTGCCACTGAGTATGTGTTCGATCCTGCTTTGGTCCATATTTTTTTCTGTTGTTGATTATTTGTCAATTTTTCCGAGTGCTGTAAACATACCTCTTCCTCTGAATTGATTCGCTATTTTAGTACTTGAGCTATTTCTGCCACTTTTACCTTGTAGTTATCCTTCCAAGACTACTTTTAGTAGGCTGCTGTGTCTTTTAAAAGTAAAGTATGAGCCCCCGTCACGCCAAGTGGCGTATATGGAATATGGTGTTAGTGACCATCATTTTCACAGACTTTCCGCGCATGATTTTTGGGGTAATGTGGTCGGTATTACACCCGTGGCGCTTTACTTTCCCATAAAAAAATCCGGTACCCATTTAAGGTTGGGTGAAGTTGGAAGCCGTAGATCTTTTAGCATTCTCCAAAATACTGATTTGTCTTGTTTGAATTGTGTTTAGTAGTTCTCTTTTCATTTTTACTTGTTTTAAGACTTGATCGTTTGTTTTCTTTTCTTTCCATCCAGTTCTTACTATTCTTATATAAATCCACATTTCAAACGCATCAATTTTCTGCTCTATTTTCTTGTCTAATGTCCATTTTTCTGTACCATACAGGAATGTTGAGAAGATACAACAGTTTGCTGTTCTTAGTTTTAGCCCTGTTGTTATTTGTTTTGATGTTAGTATATTTTTATGGCATTAAATTATTTTTTTTAATTTTGTCATTCTAATTCTTTGACCTTTATCTATTGTTATATATCTTTATTATGAAAGGCACGGAATTACTGACTGGCCTTGAATTCGTCAAGTCACAAGGAACTGACGGAATCAGGAATGGCCACTGCTGGTCGGAGACATCAATGAATGGTCCACAAATAATTTCAGAGTAGGAGGTATGTATACAACACTCGGAGAAAAAATAAATCAACAACATAAAATAATAAATCAACAACATAAAAAAATAAATCAACAACATAAAAAAATAAATCAACAACATAAAAAATAAATCAACAACATAAAAAAAATAATCAACAACATACAAAAAATAAAAACAAGAACAATATATGGTCCGAAGCAGGATCGAACCCGCAATCCTTGGTACAGCGACTTAGCAGGACAAACCAAACGCTAGAGCACACGGTTCTCAGGGACTTTGGTGTATCAGATGAAAAGATGTAACAACCAGAAGTATTGTGTCTCAACAACTTTAACATAACTCAGAACAGGATGTAACAACCAGAAGTATTGTGTCTCAACAACTTTAACATGACTCAGAACAGGATGTAACAACCAGAAGTATTGTGTCTCAACAACTTTAACATGACTCAGAACAGGATGTAACAACCAGAAGTATTGTGTCTCAACAACTTTAACATGACTCAGAACAGGATGTAACAACCAGAAGTATTGTGTCTCAACAACTTTAACATGACTCAGAAAAGGATGTAACAACCAGAAGTATTGTGTCTCAACAACTTTAACATGACTCAGAACAGGATGTAACAACCAGAAGCATTGTGTCTCAACAACTTTAACATGACTCAGAACAGGATGTAACAACCAGAAGTATTGTGTCTCAACAACTTTAACATGACTCAGAACAGGATGTAACAACCAGAAGTATTGTGTCTCAACAACTTTAACATGACTCAGAACAGGATGTAACAACCAGAAGCATTGTGTCTCAACAACTTTAACATGACTCAGAACAGGATGTAACAACCAGAAGCATTGTGTCTCAACAACTTTAACATGACTCAGAACAGGATGTAACATCCAGAAGCATTGTGTCTCAACAACTTTTACATGACTCAGAACAGGATGTAACAACCAGAAGCATTGTGTCTCAACAACTTTAACATGACTCAGAACAGGATGTAACAACCAGAAGTATTGTGTCTCAACAACTTTAACATGACTCAGAACAGGATGTAACAACCAGAAGTATTGTGTCTCAACAACTTTAACATGACTCAGAACAGGATGTAACAACCAGAAGCATTGTGTCTCAACAACTTTAACATGACTCAGAACAAGATGTAACAACCAGAAGCATTGTGTCTCAACAACTTTAACATGACTCAGAACAGGATGTAACAACCAGAAGTATTGTGTCTCAACAACTTTAACATGACTCAGAACAGGATGTAACAACCAGAAGTATTGTGTCTCAACAACTTAACATGACTCAGAACAGGATGTAACAACCAGAAGCATTGTGTCTCAACAACTTTAACATGACTCAGAACAGGATGTAACAACCAGAAGCATTGTGTCTCAACAACTTTAACATGACTCAGAACAGGATGTAACAACCAGAAGTATTGTGTCTCAACAACTTTAACATGACTCAGAACAGGATGTAACAACCAGAAGCATTGTGTCTCAACAACTTTAACATGACTCAGAACAGGATGTAACAACCATAAGCATTGTGTCTCAACAACTTTAACATGACTCAGAACAGGATGTAACAACCAGAAGCATTGTGTCTCAACAACTTTAACATGACTCAGAACAGGATGTAACAACCAGAAGTATTGTGTCTCAACAACTTTAACATGACTCAGAACAGGATGTAACAACCAGAAGCATTGTGTCTCAACAACTTTAACATGACTCAGAACAGGATGTAACAACCAGAAGTATTGTGTCCCAACAACTTTAACATGACTCAGAACAGGATGTAACAACCAGAAGCATTGTGTTTCAACAACTTTAACATGACTCAGAACAGGATGTAACAACCAGAAGTAGTGTGTCCCAACAACTTTAACATGACTCAGAACAGGATGTAACAACCAGAAGCATTGTGTCTCAACAACTTTAACATGACTCAGAACAGGATGTAACAACCAGAAGTATTGTGTCTCAACAACTTTAACATGACTCAGAACAGGATGTAACAACAA
This sequence comes from Megaustenia siamemsis, assembly GCA_032433765.1. Taxonomy (NCBI): domain Eukaryota; kingdom Metazoa; phylum Mollusca; class Gastropoda; order Stylommatophora; family Ariophantidae; genus Megaustenia; species Megaustenia siamemsis. Next base: position 52,716,407 of record JAVIAB010000046.1, on the reverse strand, counting down.
GAAGTATTGTGTCTCAACAACTTTAACATGACTCAGAACAGGATGTAACAACCAGAAGTATTGTGTCTCAACAACTTTAACATGACTCAGAACAGGATGTAACAACCAGATGTATTGTGTCTCAACAACTTTAACATGACTCAGAACAGGATGTAACAACCAGAAGTATTGTGTCTCAACAACTTTAACATGACTCAGAACAGGATGTAACAACCAGAAGCATTGTGTCTCAACAACTTTAACATGACTCAGAACAGGATGTAACAACCAGAAGCATTGTGTCTCAACAACTTTAACATAACTCAGAACAGGATGTAACACCAAGAAACAAGAAGGTAAATAAATATGGATATAATCACAGTTTACATACCGTAGTAAACATTATGAACTATATACAAACAACAAAAATACTATATAAACACTATCTAAAAGAGAATTTACAACAGAGAATGATACCAAAATAAAGATACGAAAAGCAAGAGAATACTTCGTTGGACTAGGAAAGATATGGAAATCTACAGAACTGAGGTTCAATACAAAAATAATAAATTTAAATTTCAATGTTTAATCAGGCTTATTGTATGGCCGTAGAACATGGAGAACAACAAAAATGACAATAATGAAAATACAGACCTTTATTAATGGATGCTTGCGCAGAATAAAAGTATGGAAATGGCAGGAGAAAATCACTGACATAGAATTAGGGGAAAGTGCCAGACAAATACAAGTGGATGAAGAGAAACAACGAAGACGTTGGTGTTGGATAGGACACACACTGCGCAAGTCAACTGAGAGTATTACACAACAGGCCTCTTTTAGTAATCCCCAGGGGAAAAGACAAACAGGGAGGCCAAAATATTTTTAGGGAAAGCAGATAGAAGCAGAGATGAAGATGATCTTAAAAGATTGGCGAAACAGAACGGCTTGGAAAGTGTTTGTTGAAGACCCCTGCTCCACAGGGAGCTGAAAGTGTTTGTTGAAGACCTATGCTCCACACGGAGGTGAAAGTGTTTGTTGAAGACCTATGCTCCACAGGGACCTGAAAGTGTTTGTTGAAGACCTATGCTCCACACGGAGGTAAAGTGTTTGTTGAAGACCTATGCTCCACAGGGAGCTGAAAGTGTTTGTTGAAGACCTATGCTCCACACGGAGGCGAAAGTGTTTGTTGAAGACCTATGCTCCACAGGGAGCTGAAAGGTAGAAGAAGAAGAAGAAGAAGAAGAAGAAGGCAGTCTTGAGTTCTCTGTTGCCCCTTCTGTAGCTCCCTACTCAATTTGCCAGCCTCTACGACTTGTCTGTTTCTAGGGGCACCACGAAGAGATGAAGTAGGATCTGGTTACTTCTTGTTCACCAATCCTGGCGCCAACCATCAGCTATAATTCGCTGACGGCTTTCAGCTCTTTCGCTGAAGTCAACCTTGGATCTCTATATCTTTGTTGACAAGCGACGTTTTCTTGAACTCGTTCTGTACATTTCGACACACCATGAGCAATGCCTATTTCAGTCATCTACTTTTAGCCGCACAGTGCGTCACACTCAATTTGATTAGTGTAAACTTTCATCAAACTATATTCTTTTTATGTCTTGTATCATCTTGGTATTGGTGAAATCTAATTCCTTGTTCAATTATCTAAAAATTCATATATAATATGTTAGGCGTTAGATAATTATAAACATGTAGATTAATATTTAAATACGTGAAGAATGTTGTCTCTAAAATCTCTACCGCTGGATTGATAGCAACCTTCCGTCCTGAAAGAGTTAATTCGTATCTTAACATCTTTGTTATAGTTGCATGTACTAGTCTTTACAATGTAATTACAATATGAGGTCCAGAATGCAGTGAAAATGATTCCATGAATAGAATAGAATGTACTCGTCATCGTCATGTGCCATAGCGGTTGGCGTAGGCGATCATGTCCCTCCCCAATCTTCTATCTACAGTGCATCGTATCAGTTCTGTTGTTCACTGTTTTCCATGCCATGACACTAAGCCATCCAGTATTATCTCTCTTTGTCGTCCGCGATGTCCCTGTATTTGATATTCCCTAGAATGTACTAGTCTATCCACTAAAAGCTCTTCCTGTACAGAAATAATTGTCTAGTACCGCCTATCTAAGATCGTCTAGTACCGCCTAATTAAGATCGTCTAGTACCGCCTATCTAAGATCGTCTAGTACCGCCTATCTAAGATCGTCAAGTACCGCCTATCTAAGATCGTCTAGTACCGCCTATCTAAGATCGTCTAGTACCGCCTATCTAAGATCGTCTAGTACCGCCTATCTAAGATCGTCTAGTACCGCCTATCTAAGATCGTCTAGTACCGCCTATCTAAGATCGTCTAGTACCGCCTATCTAAGATCGTCTAGTACCGCCTATCTAAGATCAGTTTACCCATGGCCTTATTTTTCTATAATGTTATTCACACACATACAACATACACACACACACACGTACACACACATACAAACACACACACACACACACATACACACACACACGGACATTACTAAAGAAAACAATGTCAGGAAACAAAACCAAGAAAATTTGGAGAAAGTAGCAAAAAGAAAAAAAAACTGAAAGGAAAGAATTTATTTAGACTATTGGACATTCCCATCGACAATTCACATGGAAAGGTCGTTGCAGAGTCGGGCATCTTCAAGAAGCGTAAAGATGGCATAAACCTGTGGAAGGAAGGGCAGGAACGGGAGGGTGTAAAGAGTACAAACAATAACACGCACGTGCGGAATTGGGCGCGAGAGCATGCGTAAGACCTTGTTTACGCGATTAGTCGTTCACCAGGTCATTGCTTCCACGCTAACGGTTCACAGCATCCTGATGTCTGGCGTAGGTCTCCATCCTCCACTAAATGAGTTTCTCAATATGCGTTCAATTCCAGGGCAACAAGATTGGCTATTTGCGCTTTTGAAATAAAAAGGACAACGTACTCTGTAACCCCCTGCTTCCTGCGATGCTGTGTTTCATTAATTGTTCTCCGGCTCTTTGTTTGTTTTACAAAGAATCCTCTCTGAAAAGATGCGCTGCCGATATCAACATACTTCGCTCAGGCACATCCGAATTGCCTCCCTTACTTTCGTATGCAACTTTCACTTTTAACAGTGAACTGCCGAACCAGCTTCCTCGACCTAACATACATTCATCTGTAATCGAACACGTCATTTTTTCTTTACTTATTTATTGTTGAGTTATTTCTTGATTATTTTTATTAGAGACTTTCGGTCAATAGGTCGGTTAGGTGGCAGAAACCGTTGAGGCACTGCCTGAAAAGTGTTCCTTGTTGCAGTTTCATCAATTCCCAAGTCCGTCTTGATCTCGGAGCTACTGAGTTTAGTGCTCTGTTCACACCGGTAGCTGTGATTTTCATCCGGATGGTGTTTCTATATTCAGATTGCTTACGATGAATGATGATATCGTATCATGAAGGACAGTTCAGTTGCGTTCACTTTCGGTGTTGACAGGCCTTATGTCTTTTAACGTGTGCTGTGTTTGCTATGATGCAGACTGCAAATGCCCTTCTTTGTTTGGACATTCGATACGATGTTAACTCGGATGTTTCCACTGACACGGGCGGTTGATAAATTATGGATTTTAATTCCTTTGCAGTGATACCGGGGCCTTTGAATAAGATAGCCATTTAATTCTGGGTGAACCCGGAAGCCGTCGATCGATATAGAACCAGACCTCTTGCCCTTTGTAGTCCAGTTGACCAACCACTGCGCTATCGCGGCTCCCCAGTTGACCAACCACTGCGCTATCGCGGCTCCCCAGTTGACCAACCACTGCGCTATCGCGGCTCCCCAGTTGACCAACCACTGCGCTATCGCGGCTCCCCAGTTGACCAACCACTGCGCTATCGCGGCTCCCCAGTTGACCAACCACTGCGCTATCGCGGCTCCCCAGTTGACCAACCACTGCGCTATCGCGGCTCCCCAGTTGACCAACCACTGCGCTATCGCGGCTCCCCAGTTGACCAACCACTGCGCTATCGCGGCTCCCCAGTTGACCAACCACTGCGCTATCGCGGCTCCCCAGTTGACCAACCACTGCGCTATCGCGGCTCCCCAGTTGACCAACCACTGCGCTATCGCGGCTCCCCAGTTGACCAACCACTGCGCTATCGCGGCTCCCCAGTTGACCAACCACTGCGCTATCGCGGCTCCCCAGTTGACCAACCACTGCGCTATCGCGGCTCCCCAGTTGACCAACCACTGCGCTATCGCGGCTCCCCAGTTGACCAACCACTGCGCTATCGCGGCTCCCCAGTTGACCAACCACTGCGCTATCGCGGCTCCCCAGTTGACCAACCACTGCGCTATCGCGGCTCCCCAGTTCACCAACCACTGCGCTATCGCGGCTCCCCAGTTGACCAACCACTGCGCTATCGCGGCTCCCCAGTTGACCAACCACTGCGCTATCGCGGCTCCCCAGTTGACCAACCACTGCGCTATCGCGGCTCCCCAGTTGACCAACCACTGCGCTATCGCGGCTCCCCAGTTGACCAACCACTGCGCTATCGCGGCTCCATTAGTTGCATCTTCTTCCACCTTTCAGCTCCCAGTGGAGCATAGGTCTTCAACAAACACTTTCCAAGTCGTTCTGTTTCTTGCCATTCTTATAAGATCGTCCCATATCTGCCTCATCATCTTCATCTCTGCTTCTATCTGTCTTGCCCAAGAATTCCTTGCTCTTAGTCTTTGTCTTATTCCCGGGGGATTTAAAAACAGGGCCTGTTGTGTAATACTCTCAGTTGGCTTCCGCAGTGTGTGCTCTATCCAGCGCCATCGTCTGTATCTCTTTATCCACTGGTATTTGACTGCTACATTTCCATAATTCTATGTTAATGATTGTGTCCTGCCATCTCCATCCTTTTATTCTGCGTAAGCATCCATTAATGAATGTCTGTATCTGCACGATTGTCATTTTATTCGTTCTCCATGTTTTGCAGCCATATAATAAGACTGACTTAACATTAGAGTTGTACATTTTTATTTTAGTATTTAACCTAATTTATTTAGACTTCGATATATTTCTCAGTGCAACAAATGCTCCTCTTGCTTTTTGATATCCCTATTTTGGTATCATTAGTTGCATAGCCATCTGAAATTGCTCTGGACAGCTCCACTCTTTAAAAAAAAAACTCACTGTGCAAGCAGCGGGACAAAAGAAGAAGTCGGAGACACAATAGCTGAGGGAATACAAAGATGACGTGCAGACACTGCAGCTTGACAAGCTACCAACATGGTGGGTTCGCCTGGGTGGGGGATAGGAAAGAGAGACTGACGTGAAAGTGGTCGCGACACATAGTTGATTGTTTGCAACAAGATCATTGAACCAGAGCTGGTAAAGATCTTACTCTACTCGCCCTTCTTGAACTCAGAAACAGATTAATTATTCACGTTACTAGGGATTGACAGGGAAGGTCACTCCCATTCGAAAATTGCAATTCTATAAGGACAACATAACAAATAATTCTATAAGGACAAAATAATAAATAATTCTACAAGGACAACATAACAAATAATTATATAAGGACAACATAACAAATAATTCTATACGGACAACATAACAAATAGTTCTATAAGGACAACATAACAAATAGTTCTATAAGGACAACATAACAAATAGTTCTATAAGGACAACATAACAAATAATGCTATAGGGACAACATAACAAATAGTTCTATAAGAATAACATAACAAATAGTTCTATAAGGACAACATAACAAATAGTTCTATAAGGACAACATAACAAATAATGCTATAGGGACAACATAATATTTAATGACAACTTAATTAATAATTCTTAAAGGACAACTTAAACAATAATTCTATATCGATATAATGTTAATAATTATATAAGGACAATATAACCAATAACTATTTAAAGACAGTATGGTCAATAACCCTATTAGGAGCATATAATAATAAATCGATATAAGGACTATATTGTCAATAACCCTCTCAAGAGAAACTAGAGAATAACCCTATACGGACAATATAACCAATAACCTGTAGCGACAATATAACTTATAACCCTATAAGAACAATATAGCCTATACACATATATAGAAAATATATTGCAAGTAACTCAATAGGACAATATAACCAATAAGCCAAAAAGGACAATATAACTAATAAACCTATAACGAGAATATAACAAATAGCCCTATAAGAACAATATAACCAATAACCCTATTCTATCTTTACGACACATAGTACCATTGCTGGTGTATGTCGGGGGGCAACGATAGAACCCGAGGGATAAAGGCCGCTTGACCAAGCAGTCGCCACGACGTGTGAGACTCAGATTTTTATTTCACCCCCGATAGAAAAAATCCTTTCTGTCTACCGCGGGCTTCGAACACCGTACGCCGGCTTTTTCAGCCAGCGGAACAGTGGTTTTAGCCGCACGGCCAAGCGCACAACCCTATAACGAGAATATAACCAGTAACACTATAAGGAAAATATGAACAATAATTCTATAGGACAATATAACCAGTAACCCTATAAGAACAATATAACCAATAACTCTATAAGAATAATATAACCAATAACACTATTAGAAACTATAAACCAACAACACTATAAGGACAATAAAACCAATAACACTATATGAACACTATAACCAATAACACTATAAGAAACAATATAACCAATAACACTATAAGAATACTATAACCAATAATACCACAAGGATAATATAACCAATAACCCTATAAGAACAATATAAAAAATAACCCTATTAGAACAATATAACCAATAACCATATAAGAACAATATAACCAATAACCCTATCAGAACAATATAACCAATAACCCTATCAGAACAATATAACCAATAACCCTTTAAGAACAATATTACCAATAAGCCTATAAGAACACTATAACCAATAATACCACAAGGATAATATAACCAATAACCCTATAAGAACACTATAATTAATAACATTATAAGGACAATATAACAAATAACCCTATGAGAACAATATAGCCAATAACCCTATAAAAACAATATAACTAATAACCCTATAAGAACAATATAACCAATCACACTATTAGGAAAATATAACCAATAACTCTATAAGAATAATATAACCAATAACACTATAAGGACAATATAATCAATAACCCTATAATAACACTATAACCAATAACACTATAAGAACAATATAACCAATAACACAATAAGGACAATATAACCAATAACCCTATAAGGACAACATAACCAATAGCACTATAAGGACAATATAACCAATAACCCTATAAGAACACTATAACCAATAACACTATAAGGACAATTTAACCAATAACCCTATAAGAACAATATAACCAATAACCCTATAAGAATACTATAACCAATAACACAATCAGGACAATATAACCAATATCCCTATAAGAACACAATAACATATAACCCTATAAGAATAATATAACCAATATCCCTATAAGAGCAATATAACCAATATCCCTATAAGAGCAATATAACCAATATCCCTATAAGAACAATACAACAAATATCCCTATAAGAAAAATATAACAAATACCCCTATAAGAACAATATAACAAATATCCCTATAAGAACAATATAACAAATATCCCTATAAGAACAATATAACCAATAACTACCGAAACCGCAGGCACTTATAATCCACGTGTCGGAAACGTTTGAAGGGAGAAAGAAGCGAACAAGAAAGGTGCCAGGCTAAAAAGAGGCAAATCATGGGTGGGCCGAGCAGAAGATGTCATCAAACAGGTCTGTGGGCTTACCAATATCAGCGTTGGTGAGGAGTGGATACCGGTGCCTACGTCATTCAAGGGGACTTTCTCGTGTATTGTCACACTCGACAGGAAAAGTAGGGAACAGAACCCGGTCGTGGTTAATGCCGAGGTCAACGGTCTCATCTGCGATAACACCGATGAGAAAGACAAAGACGTATATGTAAGACGACACCAAAGAAGTGCATGGGCATTTACGCTCGGCAGGCAGAATAGCCAAGGAAGACAGTGGTGCATACGTCATGACCACGAGTAGCATGACAATGGAGGTGATGGCAGTGACCAAGGCATTCAAATGGTTAGAGTCACAAGACTACACCCACGCATGTATACTGAGTGATACGATGAGCATGATTAAAAAAGTGGAGGCGGGCTCTGTACGCATGCAATGGGTAAAGTCGTTGGAGAAATCCAAAATACGTAAGGTCACCTTTGTCTATGTCCCAGGAGATGCGGGAGTACGGGGAAATGAGAGAGCGGACAGGTTGGCTAGCTGCGCTGTCGTTGAGGACGGGCAACCAATGGGTCGGGCGGACATCATCAATGCCCTCCGAGATGTGGGAAGAGCACAGGACTTTGACAAACACAGATCCACGTCACTTCTTCGGATGATAAAAATGGGAGTTAAGATGGGCTTAGCCAGAAATGAGAAACTTAGTGGCCGTGTAAGAAGACTTATCAACCAAAATAGAACTGGAGTCGTCAGTCGCTGGACACTGCGGGAATTGCTGAGGAGGGGATCTGAGCACCTATGGACATGTTCGGAGTGCAATGATGATGACCCGCAAATAACTCAATAACTCAAGAAGCGAACAATGATAATCAAGCGAGGCACAAGTAAGAAGCGAGAGAAAAGAAAAACGGCTGAAATTAAACGGGATATGAATAAGGCTTTAGTTAGCTGAATGGCAGTGTTCCCTAGCGTTTAGCCTTTCTTGGCAAGGCGTTGTGCCACTAAGTACGAGTTCGATCCTGCTTCGGTCCATATATTGCCTTTTGTTTGTTTGTTGATTATTTGTCATTTTTTCAGAGTGCTGTAAACATACCTCTTCCTCCTATGATTCGCTGATTATCGCCTCGGAAGTTTCCCTCTAGAATAATATTCATGTATTATTATTTGTCTCCATATTAATAATGCAAGGGCTGCCCCCAAGCCTTAAGTTCAAAAGGAAACATAATGTCCGTGCCCATATCTTATCACTAATCAACTGCAAATTTGTATGGAAGACATGGTCAGTATCAGGTCAGGCCGTCTTGTTTAAGCAGTTATTGGACGCTGATTTTCTTTGAGGAAATATTTTAACAATTTTCTGCAGGTCATCATCATCAAGTAGCATGCTTGCAGGCGTAGGTGATCATGTCTCTCCACAACTTTCGATTTCTGTTGTAGATCTCCTGCCAAAGCAATTTTCTTGAACTGTCTGTTATATTATCTATTTGCTTCCCTCTCTTCTCTCGCCTTTCAATTTTCCCAGTTGTCACAATATATTTCAGCTGTTCCCTTCTCATTGCGTGGCCACAATATGATGTTTTTTTTCTTAATATTGGAGATTAGCTCTCTTTTTGCTTTGGCCTCTTTCAGAACGCTTTCATAACTCTTCTTAGTTGTCCATGTTATTTTCAACATTCTTCTGTAACTCCACATTTCTACAGCCTGCAAAGATTTTCTTGTTTGTTGTCCAATTGTCCATGATTCAGATCCATATGTTAAGACGGGTTCTACATAACATTTAAGAACTCATTTTCGTGTTTCCATTGTCAAAAAAAGCTACACACAGAAACAAGAAATACACTGGTTTTGCCATCTGCAAAGAATGTCACACGATTCCTTACCACACAAAGCTTGTATTAAAAGAGGTGAGGGCGGTAGAGCAAGAGGCAGACCCACAGTAAGATGGACGGTCAACATCAAGGAAGCGCTACAAAAATTATTTGACAACGAGGGAAGCCGCCAAAGGGGGTGAGAAGCAAAATATCACCCTGAACACTCGAACGAATTTAATAGGAAGTGAAGTAAGAAATAAAGAAATATAAACCTGTTAAAAATCTTCTTACCAAAAATTAACCCTTTTACAGGAGCGTAACAGATAAGATCATCATATTTTCTTATATTTCAGATATAAACTAACAATGAAAAGAGAACTACGAAACACAATTAGAACAAGAGAAATGAAATTGTTGGAGCTTATTAAAAGACGTAACAGCCTAATTAAAATAAAAGTAAAATTGGAAGGGAAAATACAAGGTAAAAGAGGCAGAGGCAGACCAAGACTAACATGGACGGGTAACATCAAAAGAAGGACAAGTCAGCCTATGACAATCTGCACCATCAAAGCAAGAGACAGAGTGGAATGGCGCTCAATGGTAGCCAACTTTCGATGCGGAGACGGCACTCGATAATGATGATATTTCAGATATTAAATCCATTGGAGCAGAATAGTTAGAAGGGAGACAACTGACTATAAACTATCATCATGTTTGCAGTTTCAGCATCACTTTCATTTTATCTGAAAAATACAAATAATTAAGAAGAACGTAGACTCGTCACAAGGTCCGATATACCAGGAGGTGATTTCTTTCTTTAAGTCCTCACAACTAAGCAATCAACACTTTTGTGAGTATTATACTCAGCCCAACGTCAAGATGTCTTTTTTTCTGAACAAAATTCTCGCGTTCTCAATTAATTTTGAGTGAGCTTTGAAACCAGTTACTAACAAGAACAAGAGGTAGGGTTCGATCCCAAAAGACAGCTTACGGTTCACCCAGACTTTAATGGGTACCGGATTTATTTTTTCTTGGAAAGTAAATCGATACGGGCGTAATACCGACCACATTACCTAAAAATCATGTGCCAATGGTCTGTAAAATGTATGGTCACTAACACCATATTCCCTATACGCCACTTGGTGTGACGGGGGTGCTTTACTTTTGAAACCGGTCGGTCGAGAGAATGAGCTCTGTTTCTTGCCTGACCAGATAGTCACACTATCTACTGCACTACCACTAATTTCATTTTCACTGAAATAACCCATAAGGTTATTGAGTTATTTGAGGATCATCATCATTGCACTCAGAACACGTCCATAGGTGCTCAGATCTCCACCTCAGCAAGTCCCTCAGTGTCCAGCGACTCCAGTTCTGTGTTGGTTGATAAGTCTTCTTACACGGCCACTAAGTTTCCCATAACCAATTTCAATTTGTTTTAATAATAATAGAATAGAATTAATCATCATATAAGGTATTTCAAATAATTGCAAACTTCACAAGCTTTCTGAACGGGACTTGTTGGGTCTAGAGGTAAGACGTCGACCCCTGGAGAGATATGTCACTGCTTCGATTCCCCCTACAGTCGATGAATAATATTGGGAAAAAAATCGAATCCGTGGTTTCTGCGTGGCGTTACTCTCCCCTGATTTCTGGGTAGTGAGATCCGATGTCTTGCCCTTTCTGGGTAGTGAGATCCGATGTTTTGTCCTTTCTGGGTAGTGAGATCCGATGTCTTGTCCTTTCTGGGTAGTGAGATCCGATGTCTTGTCCTTTCTGGGTAGTGAGATCCGATGTCTTGTCCTTTCTGGGTAGTGGGATCCGATGTCTTGTCCTTTCTGGGTAGTGGGATCCGATGTCTTGTCCTTTCTGGGTAGTGAGATCCGATGTCTTGTCCTTTCTGGGTAGTGAGATCCGATGTCTTGTCCTTTCTGGGTAGTGAGATCCGATGTCTTGTCCCTACTGGGTAGTGGGATCCGATGTCTTGTCCTTTCTGGGTAGTGGGATCCGATGTCTTGTCCTTTCTGGGTAGTGAGATCCGATGTCTTGTCCTTTCTGGGTAGTGAGATCCGATGTCTTGTCCTTTCTGGGTAGTGAGATCCGATGTCTTGTCCTTTCTGGGTAGTGAGATCCGATGTCTTGTCCTTTCTGGGTAGTGGGATCCGATGTCTTGTCCTTTCTGGGTAGTGAGATCCGATGTCTTGTCCTTTCTGGGTAGTGAGATCCGATGTCTTGTCCTTTCTGGGTAGTAAGATCCGATGTCTTGTCCTTTCTGGGTAGCGAGATCCGATGTCTTGTCCTTTCTGGGTAGTGAGATCCGATGTCTTGTCCTTTGTGGGTAGTGAGATCCGATGTCTAGTCCTTTCTGGGTAGTGAGATCCGATGTCTAGTCCTTTCTGGGTAGTGAGATCCGATGTCTAGTCCTTTCTGGGTAGTGCGATCCGATGTCTATTCCTTTCTGGGTAATGAGATACGACGTGTAGTCATCTCTGGGTAGTGAGATCTGATGTCTAGTCCTCTCTGGGTAGTGAGATCCGACGTCTAGTCCTCTCTGGGTAGTGAGATCCGATGTCTTTCTTTCTCTGGGTAGTGAGATCCGACGTCTAGTCCTCTCTGGGTTGTGAGATCCGAGGTCTAGTCCTCTCTGGGTTGTGAGATCCGAAGTCTAGTCCTCTCTGGGTGTGAGATCCGACGTCTAGTCTTCTCTGGGTAGTGAGATCCGAAGTCTTTCTTTCTCTGGGTAGTGAGATCAGACGTCTAGTCCTCTCTGGGTTGTGAGATCCGACGTCTAGTCCTCTCTGGGTAGTGAGATCCGACGTCTCGTCCTCTCTGGGTAGTGAGATCCGATGTCTTTTTTTCTCTGGGTAGTGAGATTCGACGTTTAGTCCTCTCTGGGTTGTGAGATCCGACGTCTAGTCCTCTCTGGGTAGTGAGATCCGACGTCTAGTCCTCTCTTGGTGGTGAGATCCGACGTCTAGTCCTCTCTGGGTTGTGAGATCCGACGTCTAGTCCTCTCTGGGTTGTGAGATCCGACGCGTCGTCCTCTCTGGGTAGTGAGATCCGATGTCTTTCTTTCTCTGGGTAGTGAGATCCGACGTCTAATCCTCTCTGGGTTGTGAGATCATATGTCTAGCCCTCTCTGGGTAGTGAGATCCGATGTCTTTCTTTCTCTTGGTAGTGAGATCCGATGTCTTTCTTTCTCTGGGTAGTGGGATCCGATGTCTAGTCCTCTCTCGGTAGTGAGATCCGATGTCTTTCTTTCTCTGGGTAGTGAGATCCGACGTCTAATCCTCTCTGGGCTGTGAGATCATATGTCTAGCCCTCTCTGGGTAGTGAGATCCGATGTCTTTTTTTCTCTGGGTAGTGAGATCCGATGTCTTTCTTTCTCTGGGTAGTGGGATCCGATGTCTAGTCCTCTCTGGGTAGTGGGATCCGATGTCTAGTCCTCTCTGGGTAGTGAGATCCGATGTCTTTCTTTCTCTGGGTAGTGAGATCCGATGTCTTTCTTTCTCTGGGTAGTGAGATCCGATGTCTAATCCTCTCTGGGTTGTGAGATCATATGTCTAGCCCTCTCTGGGTTGTGAGATCCGACGTCTAGTCCTCTCTGGGTGGTGAGATCCGACGTCTAGTCCTCTCTGGGTAGTGAGATCCGATGTCTAGCTCTCTCGAAAAAACGGCATAAAACAGGAGGTCTCGTGTGCACTGGCGCACGTTAAAGGACCAATGGTAGTGTAAAGTGAAAATAGTAGGTAAAAAAAATGGCCGTGTGATCGGGAAAATATGTGTTAGGTAAATCTACTCATCCACCAAAGACGGATGTGTCGGGCCGAAAGGCGCATATATCGCGACTATGCTGTAAAGTAGCAACAAAACGCATATCCCCCCCCCCCACTTAACGATTGAAGGCCAAGAAAATAAGCTTTCTACTTGTTTGAAATGACAGTTGTTATTTTTTAATATCAGTGTATCTTAACTCTTTCGGTACGGAATGTTTTTATCAATTTAGCCGTAGAGATTTCAGAGACAAAATTGTACATGTCTTTAAATATTAAATTATTTTTTATATTTATCTAAGACTTAACAATTCTGATCTATGGAAGCGAATCATGGACAGTAGACAAACAAATGAAAAGATTATTAGAAGCCACAGAGATGGGATTTCTCAGAAATGAATGTTGAAAGTTACCTGGACAGTTAAAAAGACCAATGAGGAAGTTCTCAAAGAGGCCAAAACAAAAAGGTAGCTATTAAAAACATCAGAAAGAAACAATCAACATTTTTGAGCACATCATGAGAAGATGAAAGTTGAAAAACTTGGTTACAACTGGCAATATAAAAGGAAAGAGAGATCGCGGACGACAACAAGAGAAAATACTGGATAGCTTCGTGTTATGGCATGGAAAACAGTCAACAACAGAACTGATACGATGCACTGTAGATAGAAGATTAGTTAAGTGCTCTGTGCACACGTGAGCTGTGTGTCTCATCCGTTTTGATCATGTTTCGATATTCCAATTGTTTACGATGAATGCTGATATCGTGTGACAGGGAACAGTTGGCTGTGTTCACTTTCTGTGCGGTTTCGCCTTATGTCTTTTAGCGTGTTCTGAGACTGCTACGATGGGGATAACAGTTACCTTTCTTTATTTGGGAGATGAGATTCGGATGATTACGCTGGCACGGGCATTTGAGCAATTATGGATTTTATTTAGTTTGCAGTGATACCGGGGCCTTCCATAAACAAATAACCAATAACAAAAAAAACAAATAAAAGATTGTGGAAGGGCATGATCGCCTACGCCAACCGGTATGGCACATGATGATGATGAACACTTAACATATTATATATGTATTTTTAGATAATCAAACACGGGCTTATATTTCACCAATACCAAGATGATATAAGAGTTGCAAAAAGAATATGGTTTGATGACAGTTTACACTAATCAAATTGAGAGTGACGCTCTGTGCGGCTGAACGTACATGACCGAAATCGGCACGGCGCATGGTGTGTCGAAACGTTCGGAAAGAGTTAAATTATTTTAACTGCATTATTATCGTTCTCAATAAGAATTTGACTCTTTCACACTGAATTATTATATTTTAAGATAGCTACAACTCTTAACAAAATTATTATATTTAGAAATGTGTAGAATTTAACTCGTTTTAACAGAATCGTTTCAAATAAGTAAAACTAACTTCATCGACAGAAATTACCACTTTTAATGAGTAGAAATTTACACCATCCATTAGAATTTCCACATTTTTAATAAAAGTAGAATTCTACACTTTCCATTAGATTTACCACTTTTAGAAAAGAGTAGAACTTTACACTTTTTATAAGAATTACTATCTTTTGAAATATAATGTACTTTACACTTTCCATTAGATGTACCACTTTAAGAATAATGTAGAACTTTACACATTCTATTAGAATTACTATTTTTTCAAAAGTAATGTACTGTACACCTTCAATTATAATTACAACTTTTTAAAATGAGCGAAACTTTACACATTCCATTAGAATTACCACCTTTTAACATGAGCGGAACTTTACACCTTCCATTAGAATTACCACCTTTTAACATGAGCGGAACTTTACACCTTCCATTAGAATTACCACCTTTTAACATGAGCGAAACTTTACATCTTCCATTAGAATTACCACCTTTTAACATGAGTGAAACGTTACATCTTCCATTAGAATTACCACTTTTAAACATGAGCGGAACTTGACATCTTCCATTAGAATTACCACTTTTTTAACATGAGCGGAACTTGACATCTTCCATTAGAATTAGCACCTTTTAAAGGAATAGAAAGTAACGCTATAGAACGAAATTATAAGCTCCTGAGGTGGGAAGCACGTAGAGCCATCAATGTCAGGTTTCTGCTACAGATTTGTTTGTGTGTAAACATATCTAATTCTCTCACAGTTTATAGAGAAAGCTGTTTTCAAGTGGGAAACAATTGTTAAATGTTAACGGAAAACTGATGAAACATGGAGAGACTTCACAAATATTTCCAATTCAATGTTTTTTTTGTTCTTTTTTAATGTAAATGGTATCATTGTGGCTATTGATTCTTGATTTTTCCCGCGTCGTTAGACGTCGCTTGTAGTGTTCGCCACCCATCTCTATTCTGGGCCAGATTATCGATCTTATCTAAAGAGTATATGCCTGCCAACTTTGCTTCTCTTATTAGTGTTGTGCCCCTTTATGTATCCTTATTCTTTCAATTAGAAAAGCATGTTTTGGAGATCTCTTGTTGTCTCTTCTCAGCACATGTCCGACATATGACCATCTTCTTTCCTTATATGTAGATGAGATCTTTGACTGCTTGGTCCTTTCTCTTATTCCAATATTAGTCTTGAATTCAACCCATTGTACAGAGAAGATGTTTCTTAGGCATTTATCTACAAAATAGTTTAGTTTCTCTCGTTTCTCTCATTTTCTATTATTGTTTTTTAACGTTCACATACAAAGGTAAGTATTGATAATACTTTTTAGGTCATTATTCAATGTTTGGGGTTCTTGCACATTACACTTTTCGTATCTATATTCTGGTCCAGGTTTTTTTCAAAATTCGTTGCTGCTTTTGTTATCCTGCTTCTCATTTCTTTCTTTGTTTCACCTTCTTCATCTGTACTACTACTAAGATATATTTATAGTGATGTATTCTTTTTGATGCCTGTCGATTGATATATATATATTTTTACCCACTGGATTATTGTTATTTTTCATTATTTGTGTGATCATTATGATTAAAGTTGCTAAAATGTTTCTTTCGAACTTGAAGCTGCTTATAAGAAAGAAAATATGGACCAACCTTCTTCTTCTTTTGTATTCTATTGACGATTATTTCTCTGTATATTCCATCTCTAAAGGACGTTAAGTGGGCGCTCTTTTGCGCTGTCGCATTTATTGGTCATTAACACTATAGGGTGATTTGCTCATTTGTATCTTCTGAGAATGATAAATGCTTCTTCTGTGATATATTCAAAGCGATGACAATTAAAAGAAGAGAAAACATTTTCTGGTGATAAATGGAATATTGCACCGCCGGAACCTGTCAGATTAGTCACTTCTGAGATCTGTTGTTGTTGTTGCGAGCATTAAGCACTAAAATATTATCCATTTATAAATATTGACTTTAGTTTAACAATTGACGCTTTGCGTGTCGTGTCACAAATTGAAACCACTTCCATAAAATATCAATTTAAGAATGAAAGGGATGTTTTAGGCTCAGGATATATTTATCTGTAAATGTTGCAGAATTTGAGAATTATAACTAAAGTGGAACGTTTAAATTATTTTTTTTTTTAATTTTTAGTGGAAGATGATATAAACAGGCGTATTGTGTTGTGGTTTACAGCAAGTAGCAACATTGGCGAGTTTCAGCCTAACATACGTCGCTAACATTTGCACCTTTCAACCGCTACGTCGCTAACATTGCAATTTTCAAGTTGGCGTTTTTATCTCGCTCCGAAGTCGCTTGACAAGTTTTGCTAAAAGGTAACCCCATCTCCGAAGTCGCTTGACAAGTTTTGCTAAAAGGTAACCCCATCTCCGAAGTCGCTTGACAAGTTTTGCTAAAAGGTAACCCCATCTCCGAAGTCGCTTGACAAGTTTTGCTAAAAGGTAACCCCATCTCCGAAGTCGCTTGACAAGTTTTGCTAAAAGGTAACCCCATCTCCGAAGTCGCTTGACAAGTTTTGCTAAAAGGTAACCCCATCTCCGAAGTCGCTTGACAAGTTTTGCTAAAAGGTAACCCCATCTCCGAAGTCGCTTGACAAGTTTTGCTAAAAGGTAACCCCATCTCCGAAGTCGCTTGACAAGTTTTGCTAAAAGGTAACCCCATCTCCGAAGTCGCTTGACAAGTTTTGCTAAAAGGTAACCCCATCTCCGAAGTCGCTTGACAAGTTTTGCTAAAAGGTAACCCCATCTCCGAAGTCGCTTGACAAGTTTTGCTAAAAGGTAACCCCATCTCCGAAGTCGCTTGACAAGTTTTGCTAAAAGGTAACCCCATAAAAGTGGAATATGATATGGATAGTTCCGATTACCAAAAATGTTAAAAGCAGTCAGCTATGAGTCGTTGATCACCCTAAGCCCCGGGTGAAACAATCTAATCAGAGACAGAATAAACAACTCATGATATCCTTGCTACTTGATAGTATTCACCTCACTACGAAGGGAATAGATACACCTCTTCGTCATCCGCCCTTAAAAGGACGTTAAGTGGATGTGACTGCGTTGTGTTCTGATTTGCAGTATAACTATGATATGTATGCCTTTCGTCCCAACACATCCGACTTCAGCACGACATTTTTGTGTACTGGGTTGTCTTCACTCTTCGATCCCTACTCGCTCCATCTCTCCGTGGTAACTCCAGTAACAGACTAACCTGCATGATGTGGTCAAGCGAGTAGGGATCGAAGAGGGAGGACAATCCGGTACACAAAAATGTCGTGCTGAATTCGGATGTGTTGGGACGAAAGGTACACATATCACAGTTATATTCTTAAAATTGATATCTTATGGGGGCCTCGGTAGCCTAGTTGGGAAAACCACCCGACTGGACTACCGACGTTCGGACAACCCGTGTTCGATTCCCGCTGGGAGCAGTGTGAGTTGTACTCGTGGTTGGGAAAAAAAAAATACCCCCACGGTCAACCCAGCCGTTGGCAGAAATGGGTACCAGGGTATTACCCTGGGAAGGTGAGGAATGTCGCCTCGCATCTGAATTTCGATGCTTGAGGCGACACTATACAGAAATATCCGAACATTTCTGGATAGGCGGCCGAGCACATATGGGTGTAAACTCGCGTGCTAAGACGCCGGTTCAAGTCTCGTACTTTACCTTGACCTTCATCTTATGGAAGTGGTTTCAATTTGCGACGCGACACGCAAAACGTCAAATGTTTAACTAAAGTCAATATTTATATATTGATATTTTAGTAGGTAATGCTCGCAACAACAAAAAAAGATCTGAGAAGTGACTATTCTGAGAAGTGACTAAATCTGAGAAGTGACTAATCTGAGAAGTGACTAAATCTGAGAAGTGACTAAATCTGAGAGGTGACTAATATGAGAAGTGACTAAATCTGAGAAGTGACTAAATCTGAGAAGTGACTAAATCTGAGAAGTGACTGAATCTGAGAAGTGACTAAATCTGAGAAGTGACTAAATCTGAGAGGTTCAGGCGGTGCAACATTCAACTTTTCAAAGCAAAAGTTTTCTTTTTTCTTCTTTTAATTTTCATCGCGTTGGACATATCACAGAAAAAGCATTTCCTATTCTTGGGCGAATCATCAAATCACACTAAATTATTAATGACCATAAATGCGACAGCGCAAAAGAGCGCCCACTTAACGTCCTTTAGAGATGGAATATAATGCGAAATAATCGTCAGTAGAACACAGAAGTAGAAGAAGGTTGGTCCATATTCTCTTTCTTATAAGCAGCTTCAAGTGCGAAGGAAACAGTTTAGCAACTTTAATTATAATAATCACACAAATAATGAAAAATAACAATATTCCAGTGGGTAAATATATAAATCTCAATCGACAGGCATCGAAAAGAATAGATCACTATATATATATATATATCTTAGTAGTAGTACAGATGAAGAAGGTGAAACAAAGAAAGAAATGAGAACTGGGTACAAATAATAATACATAAATATTATTATATGGAGAACTTCCGAGGCGATAATAGGGAATAATAGAATAAAGAAGTATGTGTTAGCACTCGGAAAAATTGACAGACAAACAACAATAGAAAAAAACGAAGAACAATATATGGTCCGAAGTGGGATCGAACCCGTACTCAGTGGCACCGCGCCTTGCCACGAGAAGCCGAACGTTTGGCACACTGCCACGCAGCCAACTAAAAAATTGGCTATTGCAGCAGTGTCTTACACGAAAGGCGTTCTCAATGACTATAGCATAGGGTAACGATCACAGACCGGAAATAAATTGTATATTTGTACTTTCCTATTAATGCAAGTATCTCCCAGTAGGGCTGAATACTTGTGTTGTAGACAAACATTTATTGGACGAAACAGCACGAATAGTAGTTCCCATTGGTTATATACTGGGTACAAATAATAATACATAAATATTATTATATGGGGAACTTCCGAGGCGATAATAGGGAATAATAGAACAAAGAAGTATGTGTTAGCATTCGGAAAAATTGACAGACAAACCACAATAGAAAAAAACGAAGAACAATATAAGCAGGATAACAAAAGTAGCAACGAATTTTGAAAACCTGGACCAAAATATAGATATGAAAAGTGTACTGTGCTAGAAATACAAAACTTGGAATAATAAAATAAAAACGTATTATCGACATCTAACTATGCATGTTAACATCATCAGACATGGCAACAAATCACATCAGACATGACAACAAATCACATCAGACATGGCAACAAATCACATCAGACATGACAACAAATTACATCAGACATGACAACAAATCACATCAGACATGACAACAAATCACATCAACCAAAGCTGTCCCCTGTACTCAGACATGACAACAAATCACATCAACCAAAGCTGTCATCTGTACTCAGACATGACAACAAATCACATCAACCAAAGCTGTCTTCTGTACTCAGACATGACAACAAATCACATCAATCAAAGCTGTCTTCTGTACTCAGACATGACAATAAATCACATCAACCAAAGCTGTCACCTGTACTCAGACATGACAACAAATCACATCAAACAATGCTGTTAACTGTACTCAGACATCACAACAAATCACATCAAACATTGCTGTCTTCTGTACTCAGACATGACAACAAATCACATCAAACAATGCTGTCACCTGTACTCAGACATGACAACAAATCACATCAATCAAAGCTGTCACCTGTACTCAAATAAGACAACAAATCACATCAACCAAAGCTGTCACCTGTACTCAGACATGACAACAAATCACATCAAACAATGCTGTCTCCTGTACACAGACATGACAACAAATCACATCAAACAAAGCTGTCACATGTACTCAGACATTACAACAAATCACATCAAACATAACTGTCTCCTTTACCCAGACATGACAACAAATCACATAAAACAAAGCTGTCACCTGTACTCAGACATGACAACAAATCACATCAACCAAAGCTGTCACCTGTACTCAGACATGAAAACCAATCACATCAAACAAAGCTGTCTCCTGTATCCAGACATGACAACAAATCACATCAAACAAAGCTGTCTCCTGTACCCAGACATGACAACAAATCACATCAAACAAAGCTGTCACCTGTACACAGACATGACAACAAATCACATCAAACAAAGCTGTCACATGTACTCAGACATGACAACAAATCACATCAAACAAAGCTGTCTCCTGTACCCAGACATGACAACCAATCACATCAAACAAAGCTGTCTCCTGTGTCCAGACATGACAGAAAATAACATCAAACAAAGCTGTCTCCTGTACCCAGACATGACAACAAATCACATCAAACAAAGCTGTCACCTGTACACAGACATGACAACAAATCACATCAAACAAAGCTGTCACATGTACTCAGACATGACAACAAATCACATCAAACAAAGCTGTCTCCTGTACCCAGACATGACAACCAATCACATCAAACAAAGCTGTCTCCTGTGTCCAGACATGACAGAAAATAACATCAAACAAAGCTGTCTGCTGTACCCAGACATGACACAAATCACATAAAACAAAGATGTCACCTGTACTCAGACATGACAAGAAATCACATCAAACAAAGCTGATTCCTGTACCCAGACATGACAACAAATCACATCAAACAAAGCTGTCACCTGTACTCAGACATGACAACAAATCACATCAAACAAAGCTGTCACCTGTACTCAGACATGACAACAAATCACATCAAACAAAGCTGTCACCTGTACTCAGACATGACAACAAATCACATCAAACAAAGCAGTCACCTGTACTCAGACATGAAAACAAACCACATCAGACTTGACAACAAAACACATCAGACATGACAAAAAATCGCATCAAACAATGCTGTATTCTGTACTAAGACATGACAACAAAACACATCATACAAGACAACAAATCACATCAAACAAAGCTGTATTCTGTACTAAGACATGAAAACAAAACACATCAGACATGGCAAACAAAACACATCAGGCATGACAACAAAAACACTTCACACATGACAACGCAACACATCACACATGACAAAAAAAACATCACACATGACAACAAAACACATCAGACATGACAACAAAACACATCAGACATGACAACAAAACACATCAGCCATTACAACTCAACACATCACACATGACAACAAAACACATCATACATGACAACAAAACACATCACACATGACAACAAAACACACCACACATGACAACAAAACACATCAGACATGACAACAAAACACATCAGACGTGACAACAAAACACTTCACACATGACAACAAAGCACTTCACACATGACAACAAAACACTTCACACATGACAACAAAACACTTCATACATGACAACAAAACACTTTACACATGACAACAAAACACATCACAACAAAACACTTCACATATGACAACAAAACACATCAGACATGACAACAAAACACATCACACATGACAACAAAACATATTACACATGACAACAAAACACATCACACATGACAACAAAACACATCAGACATGACAACAAAACACATCAGACATGACAACAAAACACTTCACACATGACAACAAAACACATCAGACATGACAACAAAACACATCAGACATGACAACAAAACACATCAGACATAACAACAAAACACTTCACACAATACAACAAAAACACATCACACATGACAACAAAACTCATCAGACATGACAACAAAACACATCACACATGACAACAAAACACTTCACACATGACAACAAAACACATCAGACATGACAACAAAACACTTCACACATGACAACAAAATACTTCACACATTACAACAAAACACATCACACATGACAACAAAACACATCACACATGACAACAAAACACTTCACACATGACAACAAAACACATCAGACATGACAACAAAACACTTCACACATGACAACAAAACACATTGCACATGACAACAAAACACATTACACATGATAACAAAACACATCAGCCATGACAACAAAACACTTCACACATGACAACAAAACACATCAGACATGACAACAAAACACTTCACACATGACAACAAAACACTTCACACATGACAACAAAACACATCAGACATGACAACAAAACACTTCACACATGTCAACAAAACTCATCAGACATGACAACAAAACACATTAGACATGACAACAAAACACATCAGACATGACAACAAAACACTTCACACATGACAACAAAACACTTCACACATGACAACAAAACACATCAGACATGACAACAAAACACATCATACATGACAACAAAACACTTCACACATGACTACAAAACACTTCACACATGACAACAAAACACATCATACATGACAACAAAACACATCACACATGACAACAAAACACATCAGACATGACAACAAAACACATCAGGCAAGACAACAAACCACATCAGACATGACAACAAAAACACATCACACATGACAACAAAACACATCAGACATGACAACAAAACACATCAGACATGACAGCAAACCACATCAGACATGACAGCAAACCACATCAGACATGACAGCAAAACACATCAGACATGACAACAAACCACATCAGACATGACAACAAAACACATCAAACATGACAACAAAACACATCACATATGACAACAAAACACATCACACATGACAACAAAACACTTCACACATGACAACAAAACACATCACACATGACAACAAACCACATCAGACATGACAACAAAACACATCAGACATGACAACAAAACACATCACACATCACAACAAAACACATCACACATGACAACAAAACACATCAAACAAAACTATCTCATATTCCCATTCTGGCTGAGACAAATGAGGCTCCCACCAACTTAATTGACCAATAGACCGCTACGGCGTAACAAAAACCCAGCAACAGACAACAAACCTCACACGAGCATCCAAAATCACAGTTGAATGAGTCATGATCGCAAAAGAGGTACATGAATAAGAAGAGGCAAAAATGTTCATTTTGAATATGTAGTTTTATACTCCCCATTAACCAATCACGTAATACACATCGGCAATAAGATAAGGTTGTTGTGTCTCCATATTTCTGTTTGTCTAGCCTGAGAGATTCTCGACAAATTATTTACTATCTTCAGCTTAATTAAATTAGAAAAAACAACTGTATGGGTTGTGTGAGACAGTTATTGTACATCCCAGGTAGGAGCAACACGATCTGTGTTTGGTCTATACTCGATAATGGGAGAGCTGGAATAATTATTAAAGCTGGCAGTTAATTTCGAGAATAAAATGAACCTATAGCACTAGTTCCGTACGTTGAATGTGAGAAGAACTATGCCAAAAATGAGATTATGTACGTTTTATTTGCTGTTTTATTGTTTATACACACACGCACGAGCACAGACACATATATTATTAGGGCACGATGTTGGAACCACCAAGATTATGGCGGGACAATATAGTTCCATGATTAGAGTGGGACGATGTAGTTCCAAGATTAGAGCGGGACAATGTAGTTCCATGATTAGAGTGGGACGATGTAGTTCCAAGATTAGGGCGGGACACTGTACTTCCAAGATCAGGACGGGACAATGTAGTTCCATGATTAGAGTGGGACGATGTAGTTCCAAGATTAGGGCGGGAAACTATAGTTCCAAGATTAGGGCGGGACAATGTAGTTCCATGATTAGAGTGGGACAATGTAGTTCCAAGATTAGGGCGAGATATTGTAGTTTCAAGGTTTGAGCGGGACATTGTAGTTCCAAGTTTAGGGCGGGACAATGTAGTTCCATGATTAGAGTGGGACGATGTAGTTTCACGATTAGAGCGGGACACTGTAGTTCCAAGATTGAAGAGGGACAATGCAGTTCTAAGATTAGGGCGGAATACTGTAGTTCCAAGATTGGAGCGGGACAATGTAGTTCCAAGATTGGAGAGGGACAATGTAGTTCCAAGATTGGAGCGGGACAATGCAGTTCTAAGATTAGGGCGGAATACTGTAGTTCCAAGATTGGAGAGGGACAATGTAGTTAAAAGATTAGGGCGGGACACTGTAGTTCGAAGATTGGAGCGGGACAATGTAGTTCCAAGATTGGGGCGGGACACTGTAGTTCCAAGATTAGATGGGGACGATGTAGTTCTAAGATAAGGGCGGGACATTGTAGTTCAACGATTGGAGCGGGACAATGTAGTTCCAAGATTAGAGTAGGACAATGAAGTTCTAAGATTATAGCGGGACTATGTAGTTCCAAGATTAGAGCGGGACTATGTAGTTCCAAGATTAGAGCGAGACGATGTAGTTCCAAGATTAGAGCGGGACTATGTACTTCCAAGATTAGAGCGGGGCTATGTAGTTCCAATTTAGAGCGGGACTATGTAGTTCCAAGATTAGAGCGGGACTATGTAGTTCCAAGATTAGAGTGGGACGATGTATTTCCAAGATTAGAGCGGGACGATGTAGTTCCAAGATTAGAGTGGAGCAATGTATTTCCAAGATTAGAGTGGGACGATGTAGTTCCAAGATTAGAGTGGGACGATGTAGTTCCAAGATTAGAGTGGGACGATGTATTTCCGAGATTAGAGCGGGACGATGTAGTTCCAAGATTAGAGTGGAGCAATGTAGTTCCAAGATTAGAGCGGGATGATGTAGCTCCAAGATTAGAGCGGGACGATGTATTTCCAAGATTAGAGCAAGACGATGTAGTTCCAAGATTAGAGTGGAGCAATGTAGTTCCAAGATTAGAGCGTGACGATGTATTTCTGAGGTTAGAGCAGGACGATGTAGGTCCGAGGTTAGAGCGGGACGATGTAGCTCCAAAATTAGAGCGGGATGATGTAGCTCCAAGATTAGAACGGGACGATGTATTTCTGAGGTTAGAGCAGGACGATGTAGTTCCAAGATTAGAGTGGAGCAATGTAGTTCCAAGATTAGATGGGGACGATGTAGTTCTAAGATAAGGGCGGGACATTGTAGTTCAACGATTGGAGCGGGACAATGTAGTTCCAAGATTAGAGTAGGACAATGAAGTTCTAAGATTATAGCGGGACTATGTAGTTCCAAGATTAGAGCGGGACGATGTATTTCCGAGGTTAGAGCGGGACGATGTAGCTCCAAGATTAGAGCGGGACGATGTAGTTCGAAGATTAGAGCGGGACGATGTAGTTCCAAGATTAGAGCGGGACGATGTAGCTTCAAGATTAGAGCGGGACGATGTAGTTCCAAGATTAGAGCGGGACGATGTAGCTCCAAGATTAGAGCGGGACGATGTAGTTCCAAGATTAGAGCGGGACGATGTAGTTCCAAGATTAGATCGGGACGATGTAGCTCCAAGTTTAGAGCGGGACGATGTAGCTCCAAGATTAGAGCGGGGCGATGTAGCTCCAAGATTAGAGCGGGACGATGTAGCTCCAAGATTAGAGCGGGACGATGTAGCTCCAAGATAAGAGCGCGACGATGTAGCTCCAAGATTAGAGCGGGACGATGTAGCTCCAAAATTAGAGGGGGACGATGTAGTTCCAAGATTAGAGCGGAACGATGTAGCTCCAAGATTAGAGCAGGACGATGTAGTTCCAAGATTAGAGCGGGACGATGTAGCTCCAAGATTAGAGCGGGACGATGTAGTTCCAAGATTAGAGCGGGACGATGTAACTCCAAGATTAGAGCGGTACGACGTAGCTCCAAGATTAGAGCGGGACGAAGTAGCTCCAAAATTAGAGCGGGACGATGTAGTTCCAAGATTAGAGCGGGACGATGTAGCTCCAAGATTAGAGCGGGACGATTTAGCTCCAAGATTAGAGCGGGACGATGTAGTTCCAAGATTAGGGCGAGTCAATGTAATATCAAGATTGGGGGCGGTGCGATGTAGCACAAAGTTTAGAAAGCTCGTGGTCGCCTCTTGTTAAAATAAGAATCTCGAATCTCGTAATTATGTGATGATGATGTCGCTGCTGTAACTCATTCCCAAATAGTTTTATTACTATCGTACGAGTATAATGAAATCACATTTAATAATTTTCCTATGCTACCTTAAGGACAGTCGTAGATGCCGCAGAGCTCCATGATACGATCTTCACCCGTGATGATGATAAAGTATTGGCGTACACACATTATGTCAATACCTCTTTGAACCATCTTTATCTTAAGCAATGTCCGCATAGAAAGTTGTTTACTGTCTTTTCGCTATGTATTTCTCTATTTGATGGCACACGTCTTTTGTTCTTCTGCTCATATTTTTTTTATGTTAACATTCCACTGTTCTTTCTCTCTTTATATGTATCTACCCTTTACAGTGACTTGTAGAATGGCTTTAGTCAATATTTGAACCATTTTTATGTGTCAGTAAATTGTCATTTGTTTTGTTTGAACTCTACTGAACCAGTGGTTTTAAAACTTTCATTTACCCCGAACCCCCATTAGATACGTTTTGTTGTGGATCCACAGGCTTTCATTCATTCTCTCATTACTTTCATCATCATCATGTGCAATACCGGTTGGCATAGTCGGTCATGTCCTTCCACAATCTTCTATCTACCGTACTTCTTATCAGTTCTGTTGTTGACTGTTTTCCATGCCATGACACCAAGCTATCCAGTATTTTCTCTCTTTATCGCCCGCGATCTCTCTTTCCTTTTATTTTGCCAGCTGTAACCAAGTATTCCAACTTTCCTCTTCTCATGATATGCCCGAAAATTGCTCATTGTTTCTTTCTGATGTTTCTTATGAGCTCCCTTTTTGTGTTGGCCTCTTTGAGAATTTCCTCTTTGGTCCTTTATGTTGCTCAGGAAACTTTCGACATCCTTCTGAGAAATCCCATCTCTGTGGCCTCTAATCGTCTTTTCATCTGTTTGTCTACTGTCCATCATTCGCCTCCGTAGGTGAAAATTGGTTCTATATAGCACCGATGAACTCTCTTTCTCAGTCTATTGACATACATGTATTGCTTAAGATGTTTTTCATTTTCTGAAATGCTATTTCGCCTGAGATATTCTACTTTTTTTTTCTGTGGTGCATCTTCGATCTGATGTTATTATTGTGCCCTAGCCCTCTTTACTTTTCCTACAAAATAGTATACTATTCTTCAAGTGTTCGCGGAACCCATGTAGCGGCCCCCACAGTTTTAGAATCATTGTACTGAACAGCTGTTTTTATATTTTCGGCTGTCAAGAACGTCATTATTTGTTTTCTTCACTGTTCATCCATTTCTTCCCATACTTAAAATTAATCCCATTTGATGGGTTTATTTTTCTTTTCTGTTTTATATTCAATGCCCATGTTGTTATACCATAAAAAGAATGTTTACTGTTGGTGGTTGAAGGTAGAGTACTGTATTCTTCTCGTTTGATTAATTCAATTGGTTGTGGGGGCCTCGACAGGAGGTGAAGTAAAAAAAAAAAAGGAAAAAATGATATGGTTAAAGCTTTACGTAATTGATAGACGACACCAATTTTAACGACGTTTCGGCGTAATAGGCCTTCAGCAGGAACCAATAAACAACACACAAATATGTAAGTTATTAACATAAATATTACATAGCTAACTAATAATGAATACTAGAGTCACCAGGAGGGATAACACCAGAAGGGGCCAACAGAAGAGCAAAGAATCGCAGATTGTATCTCCCCTCGACGCCAACAGCAATGGAGGAAGGATAGAAGAAGAATAACTAATAATGAAGCATCGAAAACAAAATAATTTCCAACTAGTACGAGGGACAAAAATAAAAATGACTTCCTTGTGTCGTGACCACACGATTAGGCTGCCGACACTCAGAAAACCCGTGTTCGATTCCCGCTGGAAGCAGTGTGAGTTGTACACGTGGTTGGGAAAAAAATACTCCCGCGGTCGACCCAGCCGCTGGCAGAAATGGGTTCCAGGGCATAGTACTCTGGGAAGGTGAGGAATGCCGCCTCGCATCGTGAGTTTAGATGCTTGAAGCGACGCTATCCCGAAGTGTCCGAACATTCGTGGATAGGCGACCGAGCACATATGGGTGGAGACTCGCGTGCTAAGACGCCGGTTCAAGTCTCGTACTTGACCTTTACCTTTCTCATTTGATTGTGCATGTACTTGATATTGTTAAAAACACTTCTTGACATTTTATTTTGAACAATTTGTTTCTGTGTTGTATTTATCTTTCTGTGCCGTGGGGATAGTATATTGGAGTACGTGCATTGTTCCAATATGTTTCTGTGTTGTATTTATCTTTCTGTGCCGTGGGGATAGTATATTGGAGTACGTGCATTGTTCCAATATGTTTCTGTGTTGCATTTATCTTTCTGTGCCGTGGGGATAGTATATTGGAGTACGTGCATTGTTCCGATATGTTTCTGTGTTGTCTGGATCATATATAAGAGTACCTGCACTGTCCGGATATCTTTTTCTGTAGTCAGAATAATATATTGCAGGACGTAAACTTTGTCCATTATCCTCTATAAAGGTTTCCTCACTGGTTTGTAAGGAGCCTGGACAGTATGATGTTATTGACCCTTATTGCTTCCCATCTCCAGCGACATATTTCTATATGATATGGTCGGTACTACGCCAGATCGTCCATGCTACCCAGAAAAAGAAAACATCTCGAGCTCATTTCTAGAGCTTAGTCAATCCCACCCCCCCCCCTCCCCCCGACCCCCTCTCCCTAAACAAACTCTATTGGTCCATTTAAAAAAAATATCCTATTAGTCTGTAACCAAAAAAAATAATATTGGTCCGTAACAAAAAAAAATCCTATTGGTCCATTAAAAAAAAAATCCTATTGGTCCGTAACAAAAAAAAATAATCATTGGTCCGTAACAAAAAAAAAATCCTATTGGTCCGTAACAAAAAAAAATAATCATTGGTCCGTAACAAAAAAAAATCCTATTGGTCCGTAACAAAAAAAAATCCTACTGGTCCGTAGATTGACAAAAAAAAAAGGAATTGAAGTCAACGGTCACAACATAAATAATTTGCGATATGCGTATGACACAGTTTCAATAGCAGAGACAGAGAACGAACTACAAGAAATGATAGACATAATAGTAGAAGAAAGCAACAAGAAAGGTCTCAGTCTGAATAGTAAGAAAACAGAAGTAATGGTTATATCGAAGAAACAATCATCACCATCATCAGCATAAAAATAAACGAGACAAATCTGAAACAAGTACAACGTTTCAAATACTTGGGCACAATAATATCAGATGGGAGATGCACCACAGAAATAAAAAGCAGAATAGCTCAGGCCAAAATAGCATTTCAGAAAATGAAAAATATCTTATGCAACAAATCTATGTCAATAAAAATTAGAAAGAGAGTTCATCGGTGCTATATAGAACCAATTCTGACCTATGGAAGCGAATCATGGACAGTAGACAAACAAATGAAAAGACGATTAGAGGCCACAGAGATGGGATTTCTCAGAAGAATGTTGAAAGTTCCCTGGACAGCTAAAAAGACCAATGAGGAAGTTCTCAAAGAGGCCAACACAAAAAGGGAGCTCTTAAAAAACATCAGAAAGAAGCAATCAACATTTTTCGGGCACATCATGAGAAGAGGAAAATTGAAATACTTGGTTACAACTGGCAAAATAAAAGGAAAGAGAGATCGCGGACGACAAAGAGAGAAAATACTGGATAGCTTGTTGTCATGGCATGGAAAACATTCAACAACAGAACTGATACGATGCACTGTAGATAGAAGATTGTGGAGGGACATGACGCCAACCGGCAGGGTACATGATGATGATGATGATTGGTCCGTAACACAAAAAAAAATCATAATGGTCTTTAACAAATATTGATCCGTAACAAAAATACCATATTGGTCCAAAAAAAAAAAAAAACTTAAAAAATGTCCCGTAGTTTTCGTCCGAACCAGGACTTCTCTGATAAACAGCGTTTCTGAACAACTCAAACACTTCATCGCTGAGACTTGATTTTATTCTAATTTGTAAATAAATGATTGCCGTCAAAACTGACAGCGGTCAGGTACTCTATCATGATGGTTCTACACGAACAAGTAGATACGATGTTTGACTGACAGCGGTCAGGTACTCTATCATGATGGTTCTACACGAACAAGTAGATACGATGTTTGACTGACAGCGGTCAGGTACTCTATCATGATGGTTCTACACGAACAAGTAGATACGATGTTTGACTGACAGCGGTCAGGTACTCTATCATGATGGTTCTACACGAACAAGTAGATACGATGTTTGACTGACAGCGGTCAGGTACTCTATCATGATGGTTCTACACGAACAACTAGATATGATGTTTGACTGACAGCGGTCAGGTACTCTATCATGATGATTCTATCATGATCGCACGGGCGTAGTACCGACCATATTACCCCGAAAATCATGTGACGTATGTCTGCAAAGAGCATGGTCACAAACACCATATTCTATATACGCTACGCCACTTGGGACGATGGGACACTTTACTTTCTATGAAGCGGCCAGTGTTCATTCTAACTGTTGCTATCTTCACCAGCTCGGTAAACTAAGTTTCCAATTTGTTTACGTTGGTTATATTTTGAAGGTAGGGAAAAAGAATGTTTTTCTCGTTGTTATTTACCATTTTCAAACTCCTTCAATCAGTACCCATTATCATCAAATGGAGCGAATGAGCAGGACTTCGAGCTGTGATAAAACCTACGCTCATTTAACTGCAGAACCAGAGCGCTGCTAACTACGCCTCTGACGCTCTTCTCTACTAGACCCTACAGGAAAAAAAAAAAAAAAAAACGTCTGGGTTGTTGGGAATTAAGGAGACAAATAATAATAAATGAATATTATTATAGAGGGAAACTTCCGAGGCGGTAATCAGCGAATCAATTCAGAGGAAGAAGTATGTTTACAGCACTCGGAAAAAAATGACAAATAGTCAACAACAGAAAAAAAAAAAACAAGGAGAGTGGCAGTGCTCCCTAGCGTTTGGTTTTTCGTGGCAAGGCGCTGTCCCACTGAGTACGGGTTCGATCCTGTTTCGGTCCATATATTTTGTTTTGTTTTTTTCTGTTGTTGCTAGGAAGTAGAGCGTCGGCCACATGACCAGAAGGTTTTGTGTTCCAATCCCACGACAGGGTCTGGAAATGTTTCACTTCCGATCTGTGGTTTCTTCGCCCCTTGTGAGATGCGATACCTAGCCCTCGCGGATAAAGGCAGCAATCAGAAGGCCCCATGTGCACTCTGCGTACGTTAAGAATCATTTGACAGTTAATAATCGGAAAGAGCAGGCTAGATATTGCCGTTGTCAGGCAAAAATA
Source organism: Megaustenia siamemsis (assembly GCA_032433765.1). NCBI lineage: Eukaryota > Metazoa > Mollusca > Gastropoda > Stylommatophora > Ariophantidae > Megaustenia > Megaustenia siamemsis. The sequence goes on along the minus strand of JAVIAB010000046.1, from coordinate 52,684,432 downwards.
TAATAGGGAAAAAAATTACCCACAAGCGTCAAAAGTATTGTCGAAAAAAAAAAAATAAGAGTACCACATAAGTCGGAGATAGGGAGCCGCGATCGATGGCTCAGTGGTTGGTGAACTGGACTACAAATGACAAGAGGTAGGGTTCGATCCCAACCAACGGCTTCCGGGTTCACCCAGCACTAGATTGGTACCGGATATTTTTTCTGGGAAAGTAATGCGGCACGGGCGTAATACCGACCACATTACCCCAAAAATCATGTGCCGAAGGTCTGTAAAATTTATGGTCACTAACACCATATTCCCTATAGCCACTTGGCGTGACGGGGGCTCTTTACTTTTAAGTCGGAGATCTCCCTGTGTGAGATGGGACACATGAGCACGGCTGCATGACAAATTTGAAGAAAACAAATTAATTCACGCATAATTCATATCTCATGATATATTTTTTGCTACAGATATGGTTGGTTGGTTGGTTGCGTTCGCCCGATGACTAAAGTATTCTAGAGTATCGTGGTAGACTAGAATATTCCTCTTCATCATCCGCCCTTACAAGGACGTAGTGGACGTGTCTGCGTTGTGTTGTGGTTTGCAGTATAACTGCTGCATTTGCGCCTTTCGGCCCAACACATCCGACTTGAGCACGATTTTCTTGAGTACCGGGTTGTCTTCCCTCTTCGATCCCTGCACGCTTGGCCAGACTAGACAGGTTAGTCTGTTACTGGAGGCACCGTGGAGAGGTGGAGCAGGGTCTGGATGGTTTTGGTTTACCGATCCTGTCGCAAGCCATCAGCTGTGGGTCGCTGACAGCTTCCAGCTCTGGTGCTGGTAGGCGCCTCCAGCTACAGATGGACATGGTCGGAGTGCAATGAATGATGATGACCCGCAAATAATTCAATAACGCTTCTGCTACAGATATAACGCTGGCCTTATCGAGTTATTTGCGGGTCATCATCATTACACTCCGACAATGTCCATGGGTGCTCAAATCCACTTCTCAGCAGGTCCCGCAGTGTCCAGCGACTGGCGACTCCAGTTCTATGTTCGTTTGATAGGTTATCTTACACGGCCCCTAAGTTTCTCGTTTCTGGCTATGCCCATCTTAACTCCCATCTCTCATCTGAAAGAGTGACTCATAGCTGTCGATGTTGCACGCTGGTGTACTCACCATCAACAACAAAAACGAGATGGAAAAGGCAATAAGAGCAAGAATGGGCACATCGTCATCATATCATGTGCCATACCAGTTGGAGTAGGCGATCATGTCCCCCCACAATCTTCTAATCTACAGTGCATTGTATCATTTCTGTGGTTGACCGTTTTTCACTCCATGACACCAAGCTATGTAGTATGTTCTTCTTTGTCGTCCGCGATTTCTCTTTCCTTTTACTTTGCCAGTTGTAGACAAGCATTCCAACCTTTGTCTTTTCATGATGTTCCTGAAAATTGTTGATTGCTTCTTTCTGATGTTTTTTAAGAGCTCCCTTTTCGTGTAGGCCTATTTGAGGACTTCCTCATTGTCTTTTAGCTGTCCAGGGAACTTTCAATATTCTTCTGAGAAATCCCATCTCTGTGGCCTCTAATCGTCTTTTCATTTGTTTGTCTCCTGTCCATGATTTGCTTCCATAGGTCAGAATTAGTTCTATATAGCACCGATGAACTCTCTTCAGGCCACAACATATGTAATAATTATTGCATATAGCGATGGAGTGCAACATGACCAGTCCACTACAACATTGTTATGTTCATCGTTCAGATTTCTACCCGTTACTTTCTGCCAACTGTATCGAGAGATTGAACCCTAACTCTGTTGTTACCAAGCTAGCGCATTACGACTACGCCGCAGATTATCTATCCTAGGAGCCTCGATGATTGAGTGGTTAGAGTACTCGCTTCCCGATCAGAAGAGTACAGGTTCAATTCCCAGAAAAGGCGGATTTTTTTTTCGGATCGACGATGCGCATGGGGGTTCTCCCAACGTCTAAATATGGGTACCAGAGAAATCTCTGCTAAGTAAAGGCGGCCTGGCGTGATACCGACCACATTACATAAAATTGTGTCTGTGCCGCCTTTCAAGGAAAAATATGGTTCCTAACACAATATTCACAATACGCCTATCAAGGAAGAGAAGAGAACCATTACTGACTGCCCTATCTGTCTGAGATGTCCAAGCTATTTGGGGGGACATGGCTGTGTGTTTTTATCTCAAAAGTTGTATTTTAATTCTACTTTGGTAATTGTGCAACATTTATGGATTAAAGTCATAAATTGGTACCGGGTTTGTTTTTCTGGGAAAGTAAAGTAACACGGGCGTAATACCGACTACATTACCCCAAAAATCATGTGCAGAAGGTGTGTAAAAATGATGGTCACTAACACCATATTCCCTATACGCCACTTGGCTCTTTACATATTTTTTTTTTAATTTCTACGAGTAGCACTTTCCTCTCATTATTCAAATTGGTGTTTTATTAAAAGTGGTTTCAATTTACGTCTCCACACGCAAAACGTAAAGCATTTAAGTAGTCATTATTTATGTGGGAATGATATCTTAGTAGTTAGTGCTCATAATGTTCATAAAATATATGTTTATTTCGGAAGTAGCAATATTATTACAAGTAATATTATACAATCTATAAAATATTAATATGCTCAAAGTTCCATGGACAGCTAAAAAGACCAACGAGGAAATTCTCAAAGAGGCCAACACAAAAAGGGAGCTCCCAAAAAACATCAGGAACAATCAACGTTTTTCGGGCACATCATGAGAAGAGGAAAGCTGGAATACTTGGTTACAACTGGCAAAATACAGGGACAGAGAGATCGTGAACGACAACGAGAGAAGATACTAGATAGCTTAATGTTATGACATGGAAAACAATCAACAGAATTCATACCATGCACTGTGGATAGAAGATTGTGGAAGAGCATGATCGCCTACGGCAACCAGTATGGCACATGATTATGATGATGAAGAATGCTCATAATAAAAAAAAAAACAATGATTGGCAAATCTGCGAGTTTCCGAGGTGAGATATTCAATTTTTAACCACAAAAGTGTTTTTTTTTTATTTTAAGACACGGGTACCTCTAATTTCTTTCTTCTTCTTCTTTTGTTCCTCATTTGCCTTTCAGCGTCGAGGGGAGATACAATTTGTAGTCCTTTGCACTTCTGTTCGCCTCTGCTGCTATGTTTCCTAGTGCTTCTGATATTGCATCGATCCTTTTTTTTCGTGGTCGACCGTTGAGTCTGGTGTTCTCGCAACGCTTATTGAAGCCTCGTTGTGTTGTGTTTTGATCACCATGCCTTGTCACGTGAACAACCCATTTTATCTGTTGTTTCTTTATATATTCTATTTCGGGGACCTATACCTAGCTATTTTTCTCAGTTCTCCATTTCTAATCTTATCTCTCAGGCTGTTTCCTGTCATTCGTCTAACACATTTAATCTCACTTTGAGTGATAAATAGAGGAATCATGTGTATTTCATTTTCCTATAAAGACTCGAATCAAATTAACTAAAGTATTAACGCGAAGCAACTGTGGAGAGCTATGCCAAGAAGCAGAACCACTTCCACATGCACCGGCTGCGGAAACTATTGAAGGTACGGTGGCAGGATATAGTGCCAGGCACAGATGTGCTTGCATAAGATGGTATGACAAGTATACACTCCAATGCAGGACGCAGCTAAGATGGGCTGAACACGTGGTTGACATGCTTCGGCAGCGTCTCCCAGAGAAACTACTTTTTGCTGAAATCTTAAAGGGCAAATGCTCACGTAGTCTTCTCTCTTTTTCTTTCTCTCTCTCCTTCTCCTTTTTTCTTTCTTTCTTTCTTTCTCTCGCTTACTCCCTCTCTCTCGCTCTTTCCTTCTTTTTCTTTCTCTTCCTCACTCTCTTTTTCTATTTCTCTTTCTCTATTTCACATTTACTCTCTCTCCTCTCGCTACCTCTCATCTCCCGTCTCTTTATCTCCATTCTTCCGTAACTTTATCTCTCATTCCCCCTTCCTCCATCCTACAATTCATTTCTTTCTTTCTTTCTCTTTCTGTTTTTCTGGGTTTTTTTTCTCTTCCTTTCTTTCTTTCTCTCTCTCTCTCTCTCTCTCTCTCTCTCCCTTTCTTTCTTTATTTCTTTCTTTCTATCTTTCAATTTCTATTATTTTATCCATGGGCGTCATACGTCAACTACAGAATTGACAAGTCTATTTCGTTGTCTGCCATTAGAAGAACGTTGAACGGTCCCACATACGTTACAACAGAACTGAGAAATGTCGATTTTCGGCCCAACATAGTCGACTTATTTTAATGGGTACCGGATTTTTTTTCTGCGAAAGTAAAGCGGCACGGGCGTAATACCGACCACATTACCCCAAAAATCATGTGCCGAAGGTGTGTAAAATCTATGGTCACTAACACCATATTCCCTATACGTCACTTGGCGTGACGGGGGTACTTTACTTGTTTACTTATAGTCGACTTAAGCATGGTGCTTACAGGCACCGGCTTTGCCCTTTCTCTGATTCACTGTTCAATAGATCAGATTAGTTTGTCTGTTCTTTTTTTTCTGGGCGGGGGGAGGGGGGGGGGAGGAGATATTGATTGATTTGAATCACCGATCCTGAACAGTTACCTTTGATGGGGGATATTCGGCCCCAAAGTATAAGCTTTAATGTTAAATTAGAGATAACACCAAGCTCTGAAGACTGAAGTCTGTTAGTACACATTTCACCTAATAGTTAACAATGGAAAAAAAAAGATTGCTATAGTGCGGCAATCTGTGGGTTGGGGGTGGTGGGGTGGAGGGGGAGGGATGGCATCTTCCTGAAGCGATCACTTCACAAGTCAAACTCCAACACAACATCTTCCTGAAGCGATCACTTCACAAGTCAAACTCCAACACAACATCTTCCTCCTCGACTGAACAACACTCAAATACATCGATTCTCTCACAGCAGCACAAGAGTTAAATATGTGGAGCACTTCACATGTACCTGTACAACGACAACTATAGCTCAAGCACTCGGGCAGTGAGGGTTCTCCATTAAACACCCAAAGCTTATGACGTGCTCTGCTTCGCGAGCTGTAGACGGCTGACGTCATTTTACCCTCAACCGCCTCTACCTCGATTCTCAGTGTTGAAACGTCACAAGCTTTGGATTATGCCTCTCAGCTTTCAGGCTTGAGATGTAGTTGGCGTTGATCGGGGTATGCTTAAATTTGTTTATTAAAAACATATAGAAAAACAAACAACTCTAATGTAGTTAATAAAGGTAGTGGAGAAGTAGAGAAACAACAACGAACAACTCTAATTTAGTTAAATAAGGTAGTGGAGAAGTAGAGAAACAACAACAAACAACTCTAATTTAGTTAAGTAAGGTAGTGAAGATGTAGAGAAACACCAACAAATAATTTTCAGTTAGTTAATTTAAGTAGTGGAGATGTAGAGAAACACCAACAAATAATTTTCATTTAGTTAATTAAAGTAGTGGAGAAGTAGAGAAACAACAACAAAAAACTCTAATTTAGTTAATTAAGGTAGTGGAGATGTAGAGAAAGACCAAACAAATAATTCTCATTTAGTTAATTAAGGTAGTGGAGATGTAGAGAAATAAAAAAAATAATTCTCATTTAGTTAATTAAGGTCGTTGAAACGTAGAGAAACAACAACAAATAATTCTCATTTAGTTAATTAAGGTAGTGGAGTTGTAGAGAAATATCAACAAATAACTCTAATTTAGTTAATTAAATTAGTGGAGATGAAGAGAAACAACAACAAATAACTCTAATTTAGTTAATTAAATTAGTGGAGATGAAGAGAAACCACAACAAATAACTCTAATTTAGTTAATTAAATTAGTGGAGATGAAGAGAAACAACAACAAATAACTCTAATTTAGTTAATTAAATTAGTGGAGATGAAGAGAAACAACAAATAACTCTAATTTAGTTAAATAAGGTAGTGGCGATGTAGAGAAACAACAACAAACAACTATAATTTAGTTAATTAAGGTAGTGGAGATGTTGAGAAACAACAACAAATAATTCTCATTTAATTAATTAAGGTAGTGGAGATGTAGAGAAACAACAACAAACAACTCTAATTTAGCTAATTAAGGTAGTGGAGATGTAGAGAAACAACAACAAACAACTCTAAATTAGCTAATTAAGTAGTGGAGATGTAGAGAAACAACAACAAATAACTCTAATTTAGCTAATTAAGGTAGTGGAGATGTAGAGAAACAACAACAAACAACTCTAATTTAGTTAATTAAGGTAGTGGAGATGTAGAGAAACAACAACAAATAACTCTAAGTTAGTTAATTAAGGTAGTGAAGATGTAGAGAAACAACAACAAATAACTCTAATTTAGTTAATTAAGGTAGTGAAGATGTAGAGAAACAACAACAAATAATTCTCATTTAGTTAATTAAGGTAGTGGAGATGTAGAGAAACAACAACAAATAATTCTCATTTAGTTAATTAAAGTAGTGGAGATGTAGAGAAATAAAAAAAATAATTCTCATTTAGTTAATTAAGGTCGTTGAAACGTAGAGAAACAACAACAAATAACTCTAATTTAGTTAATTAAGGTAGTGGAGATGTAGAGAAACAACAACAAATAATTCTCATTTAGTTAATTAAGGTAGTGGAGATGTAGAGAAACAACAACAAATAATTCTCATTTAGTTAATTAAGGTAGTTGAGATGTAGAGAAACAACAACAAATAATTCTCATTTAGTTAATTAACGTCGTGGAGATGTAGAGAAATAAAAAAAAATAATTCTGATTTAGTTAATTAAGGTAGTGGAGATGTAGAGAAATATCAACAAATAACTCTAATTTAGTTAATCAAGGTAGTGAAGATGTAGAGAAACAACAACAAATAACTCTAATTTAGTTAATTATAGTAGTGGAAATGAAGAGAAACAACAACAACAAATTCTCATTTAGTTAAGTAAAGTAGTGGAGAAGTAGAGAAACAACAACAAAAAACTATAATTTAGTTAATTAAGGCAGTGGAGATGAAGAGAAACAACAAATAACTCTAATTTAGTTAATTAAGGTAGTGGAGATGTAGAGAAACAACAACAAATAATTCTCATTTAGTTAATTAAGGTAGTGGAGATGTAGAGAAACAACAACAAATAATTCTCATTTAGTTAATTAAGGTAGTGAAGATGTAGAGATACAACAACAAATAATTCTCATTTAGTTAATTAAGGTAGTGGAGATGTAGAGAAACAACAACAAAAAACTATAATTTAGTTAATTAAATTAGTGGAGATGAAGAGAAACAACAACAAATAACTCTAATTTAGCTAATTAAATTAGTGGAGATGTAGAGAAACAACAACAAATAACTATAATTTAGTTAATTAAATTAGTGGAGATGAAGAGAAACAACAACAAATAACTCTAATTTAGTTAATTAAATTAGTGGAGATGAAGAGAAACAACAACAAATAACTCTAATTTAGTTAAAGAAGGTAGTGGCGATGTAGAGAAACAACAACAAACAACTATAATTTAGTTAATTAAGGTAGTGGAGATATTGAGAAACAACAACAAATAATTCTCATTTAATTAATTAAGGTAGTGAAGATGTAGAGAAACAACAACAAACAACTATAATTTAGTTAATTAAGGTAGTGGAGATATTGAGAAACAACAACAAATAATTCTCATTTAATTAATTAAGGTAGTGAAGATGTAGAGAAACAACAACAAACAAGTCTAATTTAGTTAATTAAGGTAGTGGAGATGTAGAGAAACAACAAAAAACAGTTATAATTTAGTTAATTAAGGTAGTGAAGATGTAGAGAAATAAAAAAAATAATTCTCATTTAGTTAATTAAGGTAGTGAAGATGTAGAGAAACAACAACACATAATTCTCATTTAGTTAATTAAAGTAGTGGTGATGTGAGAAATAACAACAAATAACTCTAATTTAGTTAAATAAGGTAATGGAGATGCAGAGAAACAACAAGAAACAACTCTAATTTAGTTAAATAAGGTAGTGGAGATGTAGAGAAAAAACAACAAACAACTCTAATAAAGTTAAATAAGGTAGTGAAGATTTAGAGAAACAACAACAAATAATTTTCATTTAGTTAAATAAGGTATTTGATAAGTAGAGAAACAACAACAAATAATTCTCATTTAGTTAAAAAAGGTAGTGATGAAGTAGAGAAGCAACAACAAATAATTCTCATTTAGTTAATTAAAGTAGTTCAGAAGTAGAGAAATAACAACAAATAATTCTCATTTAGTTAATTAAAGTAGTGGAGATGTAGAGAAACAACAACACATAATTCTCATTTAGTTAATTAAAGTAGTTCAGAAGTAGAGAAACAACAACAAAAAAACACTAATTTAGTTAATTAAGGTAGTGGAGATGTAGAAAAACAACATCAAATAAATCTCATTTAGTTAATTAATGTAGTGCAGATGTAGAGAAACAACAACGAACAACTCTAATTTAGTTAAATAAGGTAGTAGAGATGTAGAGAAACAACAAGTAACAACTCTTATGAGATCTCATAACATTCGTTGTTGGTTTTTGAGCAAATATGAAAAAACAAACTAGAAACAAAAAAATCTTTATACAGAAGAAGAAAATCTGACCATTTAAAAACATATAAATTAAACATAAAATGATGTGCAGCAGCTAAACTAATAGAAAGACTAGACAAAATACAACGTTTTGGCTCACGCTTTTACCTAGTATTACGAACAAACTATACAAATTAAACAAATAAATTCAAGCCAGAAAACACAACACTGATCTAAAAAAAAAATGGCGGGAAATGACAGTGGTCATCAGGATTTAAGTAGAGTCTGGTTAAAAGTTAAGTAGAGAATAAGGAAGAGAGGATTTAATTATAGAAAGCAAACAGTGAAAAATTGCTAAAGTGAAAGGTGTCCATTTGGAGATACTGGAGCTCTACTTTTGGCCCCAAATAGTGTTTCATGTGTTGTATATAGGTACGTATGGTTATGGTTATGTTTATGGAAGGCCCCGGTATCACTGCAAACGAATTAAAATCCATAATTGCTCAACCACCCGTGCCAGTGGAATCATCAAAATTACGATCTCATTTCCTAAACAAAGAAAGGTAGATGTAGTCCCCATCGTAGCAGTCTCAGCACACGGCAAAAGACATAAGGCGAAACCGCACAGAAAATGAACAGAGCCAACTGTTCCCTGTCATACGATATCATCATTCATCGTAAACAATTGGAATATCGAAACATGATCAAAACGGACGAAACACACAGCTCATGGTGTGCACAGAACACTTAACTCAGTAGCTCCAGTAACGAGCCGGATGGGGACCCTGGTGCTGTATTCTCTACGCGCCTTCTGAAGCAGAGGAACCTTTTTTCTTTTACCTACTTCTTGAGACATGTTAGGCTCCACTCGACGTCTGTCACCCGTCCTCGTGCCCCCTTCAGATGAATAGTAAATGGCGGTAGATACGTTGTCTTGTAAGTAAAGTACCCCCGCCACGTCACATGACGTATAGGGAATATGGTGTTAGTGACCATAAATTTTACAGACCTTCGGCACATGATTTTTACTTACCAGAAATAAATCCGGTACCCATTTAAGGCTGGGTGAAACCGAAAGCCATCGGTTGGAATCTAACCCTACCTCTTGTCCTTTGTAGTCCAGTTCACTAACCACTGAGCGATTGCGGCACCATACGTTGTCTTATGATTTACATATTGCTTTCGTTCCAACGCGTCCGATTTCAGCACGACCTTTAAAATTCCTACTCACTGGATCCCAAACTGGTTAATCTATTTAATGGTTCACCACTGTGGGGGTGAAACAGTGTACTCACTGGATCCCAAACTGGTTAATCTATTTAATGTTTCACCACTGTGGGGGTGAAACAGTGTACTCACTGGATCCCAAACTGGTTAATCTATTTAATGTTTCACCACTGTGGGGGTGAAACAGTATCATTATCATTACCGGTTCGTCGTTTATCTTGAAACAGCGACTCGTTGTTGACCAGTCTCAGAACCGGTACCTCTTTGACGCGCTTTAATATAACACAAACTGTCAGAAAAAGTAACATGGAACACAACGATGCTTTTAACACATTAACTTCCCTGGGTTGTTGCTCGGGTCATGCCGGTTTTCTGATTTGTAAAAAAAAAATTAAATTAAATAACAGCAAAAATATAAATACAAATTGATCCAAAACACGCATTTTTCAAGGTAGCTTAGTTTTCCATGTGCTCTAGCGTTTGGCAAGGCGCTGTGCCGAGGAGTACGGGTTCGATCCTGTTTCGGGCCATCTATTGTTCTTTGTTTGTTTCTTTCTGTTGTTGATTGTTTATGATTTTTTTCCCCGTGTGCTGTAAACATACCTCTTCCCCTGAAATTATTCACATTTTTGAGGGAATCTTATTAGGAAAGTCGGAACAGCTATTAAATAAGAGAAATACAAATTCTTAACGGAAATAATTCTTTCAATGTTCATGAATTAAAAGCCGCAAATGGCGGCTCTTTATTCTCTCGGGTCGGCTACCAGAGTTGCTTTTTGCAGCTCGTGGTGTAGACTGTTGTTGTTTGTTGACGGATTGCCACGAGTTGATGACGAGATTGCCCTTTGACTCATTTGATGTGGCGGGTCGTAATGGCTTTCTTGACATTCCCGGCTCTTACTGGAGAGGTTAGAGTTCTTACTGGAGAGGTTAGAGTTCTTACTGGAGAGGTTAGAGTTCTTACTGGAGAGGTTAGAGTTCTTACTGGAGAGGTTAGAGTTCTTACTGGAGAGGTTAGAGTTCTTACTGGAGAGGTTCCTGCCACAGGCTATACTGGGAAACTAGTCCAGCCCAGAGGTACTGCAATACTGGGTCCTCTACATCAGCAACAGCCACCACTACAGGGAACACAGCGATCCTAGCTTCTGTTAGCCACTGGGTACAAATAATAATACATAAATATTCAGCGGACCATATATTGTTCTTCGTTTTTTTCTATTGTTGTTTGTCTGTCAATTTTTCCGAGTGCTAACACATACTCCTTTGTTCTATTATTCCCTCTTCTGTTAGCCAGCCTGTTTTGACGCAGATTGTTACCAAGGGAGACCACGAAAAAGTAGAACTGCTAGGTCTTGGTCAGCCGATGGTGCGACGACCCTGCTAATGCGACCACAGGTCGCAGGCGCCTCTGCTCCCCCTGGTATAGATTGGATAACAAATACAAGATGGCGGGGTAAACAAACCATGTCTCTTACAATGTTACGTGTGTTGGGTGTGAAATATACATTAAAAAATGTGAATCTAACACAAGTAGATGCTACCAGTATGATGTGCAGAGTTAACATGATCTTGTGTCGGGCTCAGCAAGCTGACAGAGGAGTTATTCTGTTCATTGTATTTCTCATCAATGTTACACAATCTCTACAAAGGAGATAACACCAACAATGGCGATCGGCGAACACTCTTCAAAAGTTGACACCACAGAGATGAGATGTTTGAGAAAATCGCCTGGAGTAACCAGAAAATGATAGAATCAGAAATGATTATATAATTAGGGAACAAAAAAAGGGCATTGAGTCAATCCTAAGCAACATACAGAAACAACAAATAAACTGGTTTGTCCATCTAGAAATAATGTCATGTGATTCCTTACCATGCAAAACATGCATCAAAGAAGGAGATTGGAGATGAACAAGAAGCAGACCCAGAATCAGATTGGCAGACAACATTAAAGAAATGTTACAACGGTATCAATTGATAATGTATGAAGGAAATGGAGATCGCGGACGACAAAGAGAGAAAGTACTGGATAACCTTGTGTCATGAAATGGGAAACAGTCAACAACAAAATTGATACGATGCACTGTGAGTAGAATATTGGGGAGGGACATGATCGCCTATCCAGTCGGTATGGCACATAATGGTGATGATGATAACATGCATCATCGACATTGGTTTTAAGTTTTTAGACTTCTATATGACGTTATGGACATTAGTATTAACGTTTGAGGCTTCTACATACGTCATGGACATTGGTTTTAACGTTTGCGGCTTCTACATACGTTATGGACATTGGTTTTAACGTTTGCGGCTTCTATATACGTTATGGACATTGGTATTAACGTTTGAGGCTTCTACATACGTTATGGACATTGGTATTAACGTTTGAGGCTTCTTCATACGTCATGGACATTGGCATTAACGTTTGAGGCTTCTACATACGTTATGGACATTGGTATTAACGTTTGAGGCTTCTACATACGTTATGGACATTGGTATTAACGTTTGAGGCTTCTACATACGTTATGGACATTGGTATTAACGTTTGAGGCTTCTACATACGTCATGGACATTGGTTTTAACGTTTGCGGCTTCTACATACGTTATGGACATTGGTTTTAACGTTTGCGGCTTCTACATACGTTATGGACATTGGTTTTAACGTTTGAGGCTTCTACATACGTTATGGACATTGGTTTTAACGTTTGAGGCTTCTACATACGTTATGGACATTGGTTTTAACGTTTGAGGCTTCTACATACGTCATGGACATTGGTTTTAACGTTTGCGGCTTCTACATACGTTATGGACATTGGTTTTAACGTTTGAGGCTTCTACATATGCCATTGACATTGGTTTTAACGTTTTGAGTCTTCTGTATATACCATCGATAATTTTTTTTTAACCTTTGAGGCTTCTATATACGTCATTGCCATTGGTTTATGTTTGATACTTAACCCTATACACTTTAATCAACTCGTACTGGGGCCATTGACTTTAAGGTTTAAAGATTCTAAAGATAGATTTGTAAAACAGAAAGTAAACGAAACAAATTGAATATTAGGTTTAGGAAGACATAAAACGCTCTTGTGAACAAAGTCAAAACATGCAGCTGTGTGTCCCAATTTTTAGTTGTCTCGATCACTTGATAAACCCAATCTGTATGCGATTCCCTTATGGGACATACAGATAATAGGAGAAAGTTGTAGTTTTAATAGAGGCTCGAGTGGCAGAATGATTAAAAAAAAAACTTTTCATGCCTGAAAAAAGACGGGCAATTCTTGGAGAAAAGGTAATATTAATTTTTTTATCCTTTTTTTTTTCTGCAACGGGTAATTATATGACACAATGTGTGAGAGTGTCATTGAAAGAGATTTGTCGATGGCGTCCTTCCTTCAGGATCAGACTAATCTAGGAGGTTCACAATTGTCATCCAGTTGAGAAAATACAAAACATGTCGCTGCCAAAGCTATTCTTTTTTCAAAGAGCACACGCTCTTCACATTGTGTCCCCAGTTCTCAATGTCTATTGGTAAAGAGGCATCACGTAGTAAGTTGTTAACATCACGTACCAAGTTGTTAACATCACGTATTTTAAGCGTGCTGTTCTGTGCTGCCACTTGCCATTTGACTTTGGCCCACACAAATTCTGGTGGATTAAGGTGTGACTAGTAAGATGGAAGTCGAAGGGACGTGTAGCCATGCTCTGTCATTGTTTTTGTCAATCAGGGATGTCTTTAGCTTCTTCCGTTGTTTCACAGGCTCCAATAACTCTCATGTCAAAATGTTGTTGTGAAAAGGGAGATTTAATGGCATGGAAGCCACGTCTTGATTTGATCTTCTGTGCTTCATGAAGTTGGAACTTTTTGTCGCGTTGCTCTGCAGCATTACGATATGAGACATTTGTTCATTAAGATATGAGACATTGTTCATTACGATATGAGACATTGTTCATTACGATATGAGACATTGTTCATTAAGATATGAGACATTGTTCATTAAGATATGAGACATTGTTCATTACGATATGAGACATAGTTCATTAAGATATGAGACATTGTTCATTACGATATGAGACATTGTTCATTTCGATATGAGACATTGTTCATTTCGATATGAGACATTGTTCATTACGATATGAGACATTGTTCATTACGATATGAGACATTGTTCATTAAGATATGAGACATTGTTCATTAAGATATGAGACATTGTTCATTACGATATGAGACATTGTTCATTACGATATGAGACATTGTTCATTACGATATGAGACATTGTTCATTAAGATATGAGACATTGTTCATTACGATATGAGACATTGTTCATTACGATATGAGACATTGTTCATTAAGATATGAGACAATTGTTCATTAAGATATGAGACAATTGTTCATTACGATATGAGACATTGTTCATTACGATATGAGACATTGTTCATTACGATATGAGACATTGTTCATTAAGATATGAGACATTGTTCATTACCAAACATGGCGGTCTATCAAGATATGGAAGGACAGTGTTCTCTATACAATCCCAGGAAATGTGTCCATTCATTTCAGAGTGGTCGTTCCTTTCGTCTCTAGACTTTGCTTGAAAAAGAAGCTCTGCTAGATTGACAAGTCCATTCTCTCTGCTGCCAGCTTGTGCTTCAATAATGCGATGAAATTTGCTTCATCAGTATTTTCCATTTCTGTTCTTTGTCAAGTGATTGCTAATTCTTTCTTGAAGGAATGATGAGCATTAAGACAGACTTCATCCAAATATATCTTGTTATAGCCTTCCATCCATCTCTCTCAGATCTGACTGGGGTGTTTACTTCAAGAGGCAATCAGTCATGCTCTTCACAAACAATGTTCCTGCCATCTGGAGATTTTCGAAAAGTGAAACCAGCACCTCTTACAACTTTTCATGGAGAAGTTTTTGAAAGTTGAATATTGAATTCCGATTCTAACTTGAACTTAAATTTGCTGAAATTAATAATCTGATTTCCTGAAGTATTTTCAAAACCTCAGGTTTATTAACCTCTGTATCAAAATCATCTATTTTTATGAGGTTTTTTTCCCCTTGAATAACGGCAGCTTTTTTTCGGATTCAGAGTCCCGTATTGTCTAGCGAATATAAGCTTTCAATCTACACCTATCGAGTGTTGTGTTCTCTGGTTCTGTAGGCTATTGTGATACCATCGACCCGTCTTAAAATCGTCGCAGAAGTCTTTCTACAACATTACATTTTGTATAGTGACGACTTGACACTTCAAATCCATAATTATTGACAACATTGAGGTAGCTCACAATTTAGGCACTTATATATACATATTAAAGAAAACGACATCACCTCAGTGCAAAATAAAGACAAGTGGAACAATGTTAAAACAGGTAAATGAATTTAAATATTGGGAACTTTGTTAACCTCAGACGGAAGATGTACAAAAGAGGTGAGATGCAGAATGGCTCAGGCAAAAGCAGCTTTCCAGAAAATGAAGATGCTATGAAATCCATTTTTGGCAATAGAAACAATAAAAAGAGTTCTTAAATGTTATGTAGAGCCAGTCTTAACATATAGATGTGAATCATGGACAATAGGACAACAGACAAGAAAATCACTGGAGTCTGTAGAAATGTGGTTTTACAGAAAAATGTTGAGAATACCATGGACAGCTAAGAAGAGTAATGAAAACGTTCTGAAAGAGGCCAAAGCAAAAAGAGAGCTAATTTCCAATATTAGGAAGAAACAATCATCCATTTTTGCCATGTAATGAGAAGAGAACAACTGGAATATATAGTAACAACTGGGAAAATTGAGAGACGAAGAGATAGAGGGAAGCAAAGAGAAAAGATACCAGACAGCTTAAGATAATGGCTTGACAGAGGTCAACAACAGAAACGATAAATAACTGTCGAGATCGAAAGTTGTGGAGAGACATGACACCTACGCCAGTAGGCCAGGTACTTGATGATGATGATAATATATATAAATATATATATATATATATATATATATATATATATATATATATATATATTTCATCGCAAACCTTTACTACGACTATTAACGCCTTTTATTGCCTGAACCTGTCGCTGATAGGGTCACTTGCCAATCTGCGACTCCCGTGGGGTTCGCCAATGTCCGTGATTGTACTTTATTTTTAATTTACAATTTGAAAGTGTGTAATTATTTTAAAGAAAGAGGAGATCGTGAAACATTGAACTATATGTCTTGAAGTCTCTTGTCTCTTTGTTACTGGATCTATCACATGCAGGATCCTACACTAGATCAACAGTATCATCATGTATCCTATAACGGTTGGCGTAGGTGATAAAGCTACAAGCTTCTATCCAACGTGTATCGTTTCAGTTCTGTGTTTTCTTTTACTGTTTTACCTCCATAACCTAACCATCCAACCAACCATCATACATAACCACCCAACCTACCAACCATCATACATAACCACCCAACCAACCACCCTAACCTAACCTAACCTAACCTAACCACCCAACCAACCATCATACCTAACCACCCAACCAACCATCATACCTAACCAGTTCTGCCATGACTCATGGCTATCTAGAATCTTCTCTCTTTGTCGTCCGTGAGCTCTCTTTCCCCGTGTTTTGCCAATAACTTTTAAAACAATCAATCAACCAAGATACTAACCAAGTAACTAATAAATCAATAAACCAGCCAAGAAACTAACCAAATAACTAATAAATCAATCAACCAGCCAAGAAACTAACCAAATAACCAATAAATCAATCAACGAGCCAAAAAATTAGCCAAATAACTAGTAAATCAATCAACCAGCCAAGTAACTAATAAATCAATCAACAAACCAAGAAACTAACCAAGTATCGAATAAATCAATCAACCAGCCAAGAAACTAACCAAGTAACTAATAAATCATTCATCCAGCCAAGAAACTAACCAAGTAACTAATAAATCAATCAACCAGCCAAGAAACTAACCAAGTAACTAATAAATTAATCAACCAGCCAAGAAACTAACCAAGTAACTAATAAATCAATCAACCAGCCAAGAAACTAACCAAGTAACTAATAAATCAATCAACCAGCCAAGAAACTAACCAAGTAACTAATAAATCAACCAACCAGCCAAGAAACTAACAAAGTAACGAATACATCTATCAAGCAACCAAGTAAACACAACAAAACAATCAACAAACAATGTAGAGAAGCAAGCAACTAACGAGCTGAACCAACAATTCATATCTATCTTCTACCGCAACGACATTATCCTATCGCATAGGTCTGAGGGCAGGGGGAGGTGGGGGTGTTCATATGACCGGAGAATACAAGCCGCGTGTTCTGAGCAGCTGTTACATCAACGAAGTTCATCATTATCGTTGTGTGCCGTCTCCTCATCGAAGGTTGGCTACCATGGAGCGCCATTCCGTTCTGTTTTTTGCTTTGATGGTGCAGGTTGTCATAGGTTGACTTGTCCATCTTTTAATATTACTCGTCCATGTTAGTCTTTGTTTGCCTCTGCCACTTTTACCTTGTATTTTCCCTTCCAAGATTACTTTTAGAAGGCTGCTGTGTCTTTTAGCATGCCCTAAAAATCCTCATTTGTCTTGTTTGAATTGTGTTTAGTAGTTCTCTTTACATTTTTAGTAGTTTTAAGACTTCATCGTTTGTTTTGTTGTCTTTACATCCAATTCTACCTATTCTTCTATATCCATCCACAT
Organism: Megaustenia siamemsis; assembly: GCA_032433765.1. NCBI lineage: Eukaryota > Metazoa > Mollusca > Gastropoda > Stylommatophora > Ariophantidae > Megaustenia > Megaustenia siamemsis. The sequence continues at coordinate 52,666,944 of JAVIAB010000046.1, read as the reverse complement.
TTACTAACACACACACACATACACACACACAAACACAACAATCAACAAAATAGCAACTCGCCAAGCAAATAAAGGACTGAACTGTCTAGCAAGCTAACCACCCAACCAACCATCATATCTAACCACCCAACCAACCATCATACCTAACCACCCAACCAACCATCATACCTAACCACCCAACCAACTATCATATCTAACCACCCAACCAACCATTATACATAACAACCCAACCAACCATCATACCTAACCACCCAACCAACCATCATACCTTAAAACCCAACCAACCATCATACCCAACCAACCATCATACCTTACCACCAAACCAACCATCATACTTAACCACACAACCAACCATCATACCTAACCACCAAACCAACCATCATACCTAACCACACAACCAACCATCATACCTAACCACCCAACCAACCATCATACCCAACCATCCAACCAACCATCATACCTAACCACCCAACCAACAATTATACCTAACCACACAACCAACCATCAAACCTAACCACCCAACCAACCGTCATACCTAACCAACCAACCATTATACCTAACGCCCCAACCAATCATCATACTTAACCACCCATCCAACCACCATACCTAACCACCCAGTGAACCGACTTTCTACCTCTTAAAAATCAGAGACCTGAAAGTAAAAAAACAACAAAAAACGGCCCCATCCACGAACATCGTGAGAACCACTGTAATAGACCATCTGTCAACGGAACTGAAATACCTTCTTCCGCCCTTTTAAAAACAAAAAATGGTGCAGTGGAGGAGAGTGTGTGTGTGGCGTAGTCGAGGGCTTGCGGCACGTGATTTTGTCTGGAATTTCACAAGCGGCTTAGCATCAAATGGAGTAAATTAAACCAATCTCAGGTCTACACTTCGGACACACACACATATATATATATATATAATGTATTTAAACCTGTGTCTCCATTTTAAAACCGAGGACTCGACGAGTGACTAATTCACTCGGAAACCTGTGTAAAAAGAAAGATGTCGCTACTTTAGTCCAAGTTTCAACCGAGACACGAAAACAGGGTTTAAACTCAGCTAATTTAACCTCTTGACATCGTAATCTGGGAATATACAAGAATAAAAATTGCAGACGGACCTTTTTCACACGTGACTGTAATCATAAGATAGAGGTGGTCGACAGGGCTGGTAGGTTGAGCGACTCTGCGGGGAGCCCTCTTTTCACCGCCTTCACTTTTCTAAACGCCGGTAATAACAACAAACATAGCGTGTGGATTTCGCGAGCTCTCGGATTGAGTTTGGATCTATCTGTCGAGTAATTTGGCAGGATCTGCCTACCACACAGAATCGTGGAAGCGATTTTCCCAGAAGATATTTACGGCTAGCGACCAAGCGTGTTGAACTAGCGTGGTGGGCGGTAGAGGTTCTGTAGCCGTTGAGGGCTACGAGGGCTGGTAGTTTTTAAAAAAAAAAATGGTGCGGGGGGGGGGGGGGGGGGGGGGGGGGGGGGATAGGGGAGGTTCAGGATAATGGCGGTTAGGGAGGTGATGCAGTTAGGGTAATATACCGGGAGTTAGGGTTAGGGTAATATACCGGGAGTTAGGGTTAGGGTAATATACCGGGAGTTAGGGTTAGGGTAATATACCGGGAGTTAGGGTTAGGGTAATATACCGGGAGTTAGGGTTAGGGTAATATACCGGGAGTTAGGGTACTATACCGGGAGCAAATAATAATACATAAATATTATTATATGGGGAACTTCCGAGGCGATAATAGGGAATAATAGAACAAATAAGTATGTGTTAGCACTCGGAAAAATTAACAGACAAACAACAACAGAAAAAAACGAAGAACAATATATGGTCCGAAGTGGGATCGAACCCGTACTCCCTGGCACCGCGCCTTGCCACGAGAGGCCGAACGCTTGGCACACTGCCACTCAGCCAACTAAAAAATTGGCTATTGTAGTAGTGTCTTCCACGAAAGGCGCTCTCAATGACTATAGCATAGGGTAACGATCTCAGACCGGAAATAAATTGTATATTTGTACTTTTCTATTAATGCAAGTATCTCCCAGTAGGGCTGAATACTTGTGTTGTAGACAAACATTTATAGGACGAAACAGCACGGATAGTAGTTTCCAGTGGTTATATACTGGTAACAAATAATAATACATAAATATTATTATATGGGGAACTTCGAGGCGATAATAGGGAATAATAGAACAAATAAGTATGTGTTAGCACTCGGAAAAATTAACAGACAAACAACAACAGAAAAAAACGAAGAACAATATATGGATACCATATATTGTTCTTCGTTTTTTTCTGTTGTTGTTTGTCTGTTAATTTTTCCGAGTGCTAACACATACTTATTTGTTCTATTATTCCCTATTATCGCCTCGGAAGTTCCCCATATAATAATATTTATGTATTATTATTTGTTACCAGTATATAACCACTGGAAACTACTATCCGTGCTGTTTCGTCCTATAAATGTTTGTCTACAACACAAGTATTCAGCCCTACTGGGCGATACTTGCATTAATAGAAAAGTACAAATATACAATTTATTTCCGGTCTGAGATCGTTACCCTATGCTATAGTCATTGAGAGCGCCTTTCGTGGAAGACACTACTACAATAGCCAATTTTTTAGTTGGCTGAGTGGCAGTGTGCCAAGCGTTCGGCCTCTCGTGGCAAGGCGCGGTGCCAGGGAGTACGGGTTCGATCCCACTTCGGACCATATATTGTTCTTCGTTTTTTTCTGTTGTTGTTTGTCTGTTAATTTTTCCGAGTGCTAACACATACTTATTTGTTCTATTATTCCCTACTATACCGGGAGTTAGGGTTAGGGTAATATACCGGGAGTTAGGGTTAGGGTAATATACCGGGAGTTAGGGTTAGGGTAAGATACCGGGAGGTGTGTTGGAGAGTTTTTTTTTTATTATTTATGGAGGAGAATGGAGTTATGAGGAAAAGGGTAAAGAGGATTTTTTAAATGGTTTTTTTTTTTTGGGGGGGGGGAGGGAGGAGGAGGAGTAAATGAAGAAGATCTAGACATTGTGTGTGTGTGTGAAGGATAGTTTATAAGGGAGAAGAGCTAGATGATTTTGTGTTAAGAATAGATTATAAGGGAGAAGAGCCATATATTTTTGTGTTAAGAATAGATTGTAAGGGAGAAGAGCCAGATATTTTTGTGTTAAGAATAGATTATAAGGGAGAAGAGCCAGATGTTTTTGTGTTAAGAATAGATTATAAGGGAGAAGAGCCAGCTATTTTTGTGTTAAGAATAGATTATAAGGGAGAAGAGCCAGATATTTTTGTGTTAAGAATAGATTATAAGGGAGAAGAGCCAGATATTTTTGTGTTAAGAATAGATTATAAGGGAGAAGAACTAGATATTTTTATGTTAAGAATAGATTATAAGGGAGAAGAGTAGATATTTTTGTGTTAAGAATAGATTCAATCTTCTGATCATCAGAAACGGACCCCGTCCAGCAAGTTTTTCGACCCTTTAGCTTCTCGACACTCTAGGGGAGGTGGGCCCGCCTGGGTCATGACTCCCAGGCGTCAACCTCCTGCTGCATTGCCTGTAAGGCTTACACAGTATTAAAAAAAAAAAAAAAGTAAAGTGCCCCCGTCACACCAAATGGCGTATCGGGAATATGGTTTTAGTGACCATACATTTTACACACTTCAGCACATGATTTTTGGGGTAATGTGGTCGGTATTACGCCCGTGCTGCTTTACACAGTATGTTCGGCACAAAATAACTACACTTGATATGTTAGTCGTTTTGATTTTGAGTACGTGGTCTACTGATTGAGATGAAGAGCTAGATGACTGTGAAGATAACATTGCAAGGAAAAAGAGAGTAAAGTTCGGAGGGTTTGATAATCTCCTGAAACCATTACGGTTAGGGGAGCTTAAACAAATGCAAACTGCGGTCACAAAAGCAGGGTTGGCGACTATCAGCTGACCAAGACCTAGCAGTTCTACCTCCTCGTCGGCCTTCCCGGTAGCAGCCTGCGTCAAAACAGGCTGGCTACAATGGACAAGGGGTAGGGTTCGATCCCAAACGACGTCTTCGGGGCTCACCCAGCCTTAAATGGGTACCGGATTTTTTTTTCTGGGATAGTATAGCAGCACGGGCGTAATACCGACCACATTAGCCCAAAAATCATGTGCTGAAGGTCTGTAAAATTTATGGTCACTAATACCATATTCCATATACGCCACTTGGCGTGACGGGAGCTTTAATTTTTTTTTTACTTACTGATGTAGAAGACTTAGTTTTGCAGGACCTCTATATAGGCCAAATAGTTTCCCAACATAGTCTGGAACTCGATGACATCCAACCTCTCCAGTAAAAGCCAGGAGTGTCAGGAAAGTCATTACAACCCACCACACTCACTGAATCAAAGCGATTCTACTTGATCAACTCGGGGCATCAGAATAACGACTTCTGCATGTAGATTTTAAATGTTGAGATTATGTTCTCATGGGCGCCTACGACTTATACTGGTAAAGGTGTATGATGGTCCAACACCCTCACGTCAAGTAGTGGTAAAGGTGTCTGATGGTCTAACGTCCTCACGTCAAGTAGTGGTAAAGGTGTCTGATGGTCTAACGTCCTCACGTCAAGTAGTGGTAAAGGTGTCTGATTGTCTAACGTCCTCACGTCAAGTAGTGGTAAAGGTGTCTGATGGTCTAACGTCCTGACGTCATGTAGTGGTAAAGTTGTACGATGGTCTAACGTCCTCACGTCATGTAGCGGTAAAGGTTCTAGATGTTATAAAATCCTGAAGTAATGTAGCGGTAAAGGTTCTAGATGTTATAAAATCCTGAAGTAATGTAGCGGTAAAGGTGCTAGATGTTATAAAATCCTGAAGTAATGTTTCTTCCTAATATTGGAAATTAGCTCTCTTTTTGCTTTGACCTCTCTCAGAACCTCTTCATTACTCTTCTTAGCTGCCCATGGTACTCTCAACATTCTTCTGTAAAACCACATTTCTACAGACTCCAGTGATTTTCTTGTCTGTTGTCCTATTGTCCATTATTCCCATCCATATGTTAAGACTGGCTCTACATAACATTTAAGAGCTCTTTTTTCTTGTTTCTATTGTCAAAAATGGATTGCATAATATCTTCCTCATTTTTTACCATCATCTACTCGTTACAAATGATGAATAAGTTTTGTGTCGTCATTTATGGTATGTTGTAATATATCAACGCCTTTCGGCCCAGTACTTCCGACATAAGCAGCCAGTTTAGAGTACCGAGTTTCCCTCCCTGTCGATACTTACTTGACTAGATAGGTTAGTTTATAACAAGTCACTTCAGGAATATGGAGCTGGAACTTGATTTACTGTTGATGCTACAGTCTTACCTCAAGCAGTCAGCTAAGAGTCGCTGAACACCTTCTGCCCAGGTACTGTTAAGCACATTGGTCTATTTTTATACAACGTTGGGAAGAAGATAGCTGCGAGAAGTCGCCAGAGTGAGAAATGACGTTTGTTATTCTAATATTAAATTATGGCGGTGGGAAGGGGGAATAGATGAGTGTAAGAGATTAGAGAATGGCGGAGGAAAGCTGGCAGTCTCTTCTTTCTTCTAATATTACGATGGGAGAGGTAAATGAGTGTAAGAGATTAGAAAATGGTGGAGGAAAGCTGGCAGTCTCTTCTTTCTTCTAATATTACGATGGGAGAGGTAAATGAGTGTAAGAGATTAGAAAATGGTGGAGGAAAGCTGGCAGTCTCTTCTTTCTTCTAATATTAAATTATGGCGGTGGAAAGGGTGAATAGATGAGTGTAAGAGATTAGAGAATGTTGGAGAAAAGCTGGCAGTCTCTTCTTTCTTCTAATATTACGATGGGAGAGGTGAATGAGTGTAAGAGATTAGAGTATGGTGGAGGAAAGCTGGCAGTCTCTTCTTTCTTCTAATATTACGGGAAGAGGGGAGAGTATAAAGAGATTAGAGAATAGTGGAAGAAAGCTGGCAGTGTCTTCTTTCTTCTAATGTTTCGGAAGGGGCAAGACGCGAGATTTTTGGAGTAGGGAATTTCGGGAGGACAACATATTATAATGGAATAGTTGATTGAAGGCAGTTTTGATATGCGGGAATAGAAGGAGGGGACAAAACGCACATATAGCAATATTCTATGCAGCTTTACGGAAAGTTATGCTCACTAAAGTCCGAATGAAAATAATGACCTGTCTCCAGCCAGATCTCCCACGTCTTTTGTTCTTAATATCAAGGTCTCCCTGTTGTCTTTAATCACCTTCTTCTTGGACTTCACCTGTCTCCCGACCAGGAACCATAAAATGTAAAAGTCAAGTACCCCCGTCACGCCAAGTGGCGTATAGGGAATGTCGTGTTAGTGACCATCAATTTTACAGACCTTCGGCACATGATTTTTGGGGTAATGTGGTCGGTATTACGCCCGTGGCGCTTTACTTTCCCAGAAAAATTCCGGTACCCATTTAAGGCTGGGTGAACCCGGAAGCCGTCGATTGGGATCGAACCCTACCCCTTGTCCTTTGTAGTCCAGTTCACTAACGACTGAGCTACCGCGGCTCCCTTCCATAACCATATATTTAGTTTTTTTCTTTTCTTTTAATTTTAAATTAAAAAATCTCTAAATGTTTTTAAAAATCTACAATGTCACAATATTTTTGTAAATGTAAAAAGTTAGGACATAAGCGATTCTCAGTACAAAAGCATAAACATAGAATTATGGAAATGTACCAGTCAGACACCAGTGGATAAAGAGTTACAGCGAAGACGATGGCGCTGGATAGGTGACACACTGCGGAAGCCAACTGAGAGTATTACACAACAGGCCCTTTTTTGGAATCCCCAGGGGAAAAGACAAAGTGGAAGACCAAAGAATTTTTGGAGAAGACAGATAAAAGCAGAGATGAAGATGATGGGGAAGACATGGAATGATCTTAAAAGGATGGCAAGAAACAGAACACCTTGGAAAGTGTTTGTTGAAGACCTATGCTCCACAGGGAGCTGAAAGGACGTAGAAAAAGAAGAGATTATCATGTATGGTATGTTGCGGGTATCTTGTTTTCTATTACGAAAGAGTTCAGGTCAACGTGTTTTTTTTCTTAGAATATACTTATTATGTGTCTGTGTGCGCGTGCAGGAGCGCTTGCGTGTGCCTCCCCGATTGCATTATATGTCTGTATATCGGCGAACATGCGTGTGCCTCCCCGATTGCATTATATGTCTGTATATCGGCGAACCCCTGTGCACACGGCTGCCAGGGAAAAATGGATTACCACGCAAAACTCTGTTCTAAGACTCATAATACACTGTTTGTATCAGGTTAATCTAACCAAAGCGAAAAAAAGAGACCCAAATCCATAATTTCTTAGTGGACTTTAACCAGGCTAACCAATACGACTAGGCGTAGTAGAGCCGTAAATGGAAGGCTATACTGATCCATAAATGCCATACTGAAAGTGGAAGTGTTAGGTCGTAAGATGTAAAACATCGTAGATTGGAGTAAACGTCAACATAACGATATATACGACAAATGGGATGATGGGTGGTGTAGGGGCAAGACATCGGCTTCTACACAAAAGTCTCGGGTTCGATTCCCACTATAGGCGGTGGAAAATAAAAAAAAAAAATATATAGATATAAATGGAGTCTGTGGCTTTACCCTCACTTGATCTCTGGGTAGTGAGATCCCATGTCCAGCCTTCTCGAAAAAGGGCGAAAAAACAAGAGATCACGTGTGCATTTTGCGCACGTTAAATAACCCATGACAATTTAAAGCCGAAAAGAGTAGGCCAAAATATGGGCGTTCTTCCCTCTTCTTCTTCCTTCCTTCCTCATTTGCCTTTCAGCATCGAAGGGAGATATAATTTGCGGTCTTTTGCTCTTCTGTTCGCCTCTGCTGCTGTTATGTTTCATAGTGTTTCCGTCAATCCATTTTTTTCGTGACCAACCCTTGGGTCTGGTATTCTCACAACGTTTATTGAGGGGTCGATGTGTTGTGTTTTAATCATTCTTCCTTATCACGAAGCCAAATCATCTTATCTGTTGTTTCTTTATATATTTTATGGTGGGGGCTATTGCTAGCTTTTTTCTCATTTCTTCATTTCTGATCTTATCTCTCAGACTCTTCATGTCATTCGTCTGACACATTTAATCTCAATAGATGTTATTTTTCTTATTGGTCTTGCATTCAGGGTCCAGGTCTGGCATTGGTAGCACAAAGTTGGGATGAAGATTGTATTGTAGAGTGCTCGGTTTGCCTCCAGAGTTATTTCCTTGTTGGACAATAGTGGTGATAACTGTCCGATGATTTGACAAGCTTTGTTGCATCTTGATTCTATCTCTGCTGTTTGTGAATTATCGTTTGTCACTAAGCTTCCTAGGTATTTAAATTCCTCTACTTGTTTTAGTTGTCTGCCTTCTATAGTTATGTTGATGTTCTGTTTATTTTTGGCGACATTCATGACTTCTGTTTTGTTGATGTTATTTTTATGTTGTGTTTTGTGCCTGTGATGTTGATTTTGTTAAAGTGTTCTTGTAGGTCTTCTATTGTTTCATGTATTAGTGCCTGATGGTCTGCAAATAAAAGCTCGTTGATCTCCTCTTGTCTCTGATGGGTTGGCTAACTTGCATATATAGTCCATGTATGTAGTAACCAGTGGGGGAGGGGGGGATAGTACACACACCTGTCTTACACTTAATATAACTTCGAAGTGGTCTGTGTAGCCTGCTGCTGCTCTGACCCTGCAGCTACTGTAGATGCAGATAATTAGGTTGGTTAGATGTTGGCTTACTTGTATGTTGTTAGTATCTCCCACAGCTGTTCACTGTTTACTTTATCAAATGCATTTTCTTGGTGAATGAAAGCTATGTAATAATTTTGAGTGTGTTCTGTTGTTTTTTCTGCAAGCTGTTTTAATATGAATAGAGCGTCAGTACATCCTCTGTTTTTTTTCGGAACCCCATTTGAGAATCGCTTAACTGTAGTTCTATTATTGGTCAGCCTTTTTTCCACGATTTTGGCGTATAGCTTTCCTACATGGCTGAGTAGAGATACACCTTTTTATTTATTGCAGTCTCTTTGTGGGCACTGCCAAGGCAAAATGAACAGGAAAAACCTACAAAGAACGTTAAAACTGTCAGGGCTAAAAATATGAGAGTACCTGTGAAATCGGAGAATATCTGCATGTATGGCAGGGGGCAGACATCTGAGTGCACGGCTGCCAATGAGAAAAGTTGGGAAAAGTTATATCTACGTAAAATTCAGTCCCTCGGGACTTCGATAGAGGTATTAAACCTGGCGAACACAAACAACTGCAACAACAACAACAGCAACAACATATACGCCAAATTAACGTCCCATTAATTAAGAGCGGACTTTCATTTAGGGTAGTTGTGGTGTAATCGCAGAAGAAAAATTAGGACTCTTCATCAGAAACTAAAACTTATTATAATCGTATTTCTAAATAAGCCATAGAAAATAATACATTGGCTTTGATTCTAAAACGAACAACACGATGAACGGGAACAGACAGACCCAACTGACATCTAGATCTTGGTGCTGGCCACACTTCCTCTTCTATTCATTTAGGCACCATGAGTCTATGTTATGGATAAGTGCTTGCCTTTCGTGTTTGTATTTGTTGCGTTGTACCTGATGAAGACTTGCTTTTAAGAAGTAGTAGTTTGTCTCGCCGCTCTATAGGTAGGTGTAGCTGATTAATACCACTGCATGTTTATTTTACATTTTTTGTGCAGCTTTATTCGCAGTCCCGTGAAGTATTTAATATTTTACACATTTGATATTTGTTCATATCTCATTACTTAACTCCCTTTACAGTGCATGCACGTCTGTCACATCCATCATTATTGTTAATCCTTTATTATAACACAAAAAAAAGAATATACTGCGCAATCCATTTTTGACAATAGAATAAAGAAAAAGAGTTCTTAAATGTTATGTAGAGCCAGTATTAACATCTAGATGCCAATCATGGAACATAGGAAAACTTAGAAGAAAATCACTGAGGTCTGTAGAAATGTGGTTTTACAGAAGAATGTTGAGAATACCATGGGCAGCTAAGAAGGTAATGAAGATGTTCTGAGAGGTGTGAAGGAAAAAATAGAGCTAATATCCAATGTTAGGAAGAAACAGTCATCATTTTTTGGGGCCATGTAATGAGAAGAGAAACACTGGAATATATTGTAACAACTGGGAAAATTGAGGGACGAAGAGAAACAGCTTAAGAGAATGGCTTGGCATAAGGTCAACAACAGAAATGATAAATAACTGAGAGACATGATCACCTACGCCAGCAGACATTGTACTTGATGAGGATGATGATGAACAAAAATAAAAGGCGGTAGATAAATGCTGACATTCATTCCGATACTTTGTAATATCCTAGCTACTGCTAAACAAATCTACTTGCTCTGATTCCTAAGAAAAAAGACCATGTTTGCACAAATCTTCCTCTTCTACCTTTTCTTCTTTATCTTCTTCCTTTCATTTTCTTCTTGTGCTTCAGGATTCATCCACTTAATTGGTATGGGGGCGTTGTGTCGCGACAAAGGTGCGATATCTTCCGTCTTGAAGCCAGGAACATCTTCATGCAAAGTATCTTTTATTTAAACAAACACTAGAATCTGGTTGAGTCCGGTTAGGGTACACAACATTAACAATTAGCGATATGCGGATGTCACAGTCTTAATAGCACAAACCTAGAATAAGCTACGGGAAATGATAGACATAATAGTAAAAGAAAGCAATAAAAAAGGCCTCAGTCTGAATAGTAAGAAAACAGAAATAATGGTCATATCAAAGAAACAATCATCACCATTATGCAGCATACAAATAAACAGGACTAATCTGAAACAAGTGCAACGCGTCAAATACTTGGGCGCAATAATAACATCGTATGGGAGATGTCCTACAGAAATATAAATAAAAAGAATAGCTCAAGCCAAAATAGCATTTCAGAAATTGACACTTGTCTTGTACAAGTCTTAGTCGAATAGAAGCGAGAATGAGAGTTCATCGTCGCTATATAGAGCGAGTTCTGACCTATAGAAGCGAATCATGGACAGGAGACAAACAAATGAAACGACGATTACAGGCCACAGAGATGGGATTTCTCAGAAGAATGATGAAATGATGAAATTCTCAGAGAGGCCAAAACAAAAAGGCAACCGCTAAAAAACGCCAAAAAGAAAAAAATCAACATTTTTTGGGCACATCATGTGAGGAAGAAAGTTGGAATACTTGGTTACAACTGTAAAAATACAGGGAACGAGATATCGTGGACGACAAAGAAAGAAAATACTGGATAGCTTGGTGGATAGCTGCATGAAAAACAGTCAACAATAGAACTGATACGATGCACTGTAGATAGAAGATTTTGGAAGGACATGATCGCGTATGAAATGGCACATAACGATGATGTTGATAAAGACGTACCATCCTTCATAACCTTCACTAAGGGAGCACCTCGATCTACTACACAAACAACAAACTCTGGAACCCATCCATTCATGTGTCGGTATCGTCATAATTATCACAGATTTGGTAACGTATCTAATATTATCCTTATCAGATATCATGCCTGCTGGCGTTGGTGATCATGTCTCTCTACAGCTTTCGATCTCGACAGTTATTTATTATTTCTCTTGTTGACCTTCTGCCAAATCATTCTCTTAAGCTGTCTGGTATTTTTTCTCTTTGCTTCCCTCTATCTCTTCGTCCCTCAATTTTCCAAGTTGTTACAATATATTCCAGCTGTTCTCTTCTCATTACATGATCAAAGAATGATGATAGTTTCTTCCTAATATTGGAAATTAGCTCTCTTTTTGCTTTGGTCTCTTTCAGAACGTTTTCATAACTCTTCTTTGCTGTCCACGATATTCTCAACATTCTTCTGTAAAACCACATTACTACAGCCTCTAATGATTTATGTGTGTGTTGTTCTATTGTCCATGATTAACATCCATATGTAAAGACTGGTGCGACATAACATTTAAGAACTCTTTTTGTCTCTATTGTCAAAAACGGATTGCACAGAATTTTCCTAATTTTTTGGGAAGCTTCCTTTGACTGAGCCATTTTTCATCTTTGTTGTACATCTACTACCATCTGAGGTTAACAAAGTTCCCAAATATTTAAATTCATTTACCTGTTTTAATATTGTTCTACTTGTCTTTATTGTGTACTGCAGTGATTTTTTTTTTTTTTTGCTGCAACCAGTACTTCTTGATTTTTGCTATTAAGGTTACTAATATAGTCATCTTAGAACTTCTACATCGTTTTCTTTCTTATCATCAATGCCCTCGGGGAAGTGGAAAGGACACAGGACTTCGACAAATATGAGTCCACGTCACTCCTTCGGATGAAAGAGATGGGAATTTTGATGGGCACAGCCAGAAAGGAGAAACTTAGTGGGCGTGTAAGCAGACTTATCAACCAACACAGAACTGGAGTCGTCAGTCGCTGGACACCGCGAGACTGAGGTGGGAATCTACGCATCTATGGACATATTCGGAGTGCAAAGATCTTTTTCTTCTACCTATCAGCTCCCTGTGGAGGTTCTCAATAAACACTTTCCAAGTCGTTCTGTTTCTTGCCATTTTTTTAAGTTCATTCCATGTCTTCCCCGTCATCTTCAACTCTGCTTCTATCTGTCTTCTCCAAAAATTTCTTAACCTTCCTCTTTGTCTTTGTCCTGGAGTGTAATGATGATCACCCGCAAAAAGCTCAGTAACCCAATTCCTTTATTAACAAACACTGACAGAATATAAATAAAAATACACATTAAAAGTTGTACAACATGAGCATATCGTTAATGGTATTTCACTTTTCAACATAAAAAAAAGTAAAGTACCCCCCGTCACGCCAAGTGGCGTATAGGGAATATGGTGTTAGTGACCCTATATTTTACAGACCTTCAGCACATGATTTTTGGGGTAATGTGGTTGGTATTACACCCGTGCTGCTTTACTTTCCCAGAAGAAAAATCCGGTACCCATTTAAGGCTGGGTGAACCCGGAGCCGTCGGATTGGGATCGAAACCTACCCTTGTCCGTGGTAGTCCAGTTCACTAACCACTGAGCTATCGCGGCTCCTACTTTTCAACATAACAGTTGAATTATCCGGAATGTTGATCATCAAGTTAAATATGACGGATGATAAGCCAGAATTTTTTCAACGGTTGATTCTCCACACAAGCGGTACACCAGTCACTATTTAATGTCAACATTCAGTATTTAGGGAGCCGCGATAGCTCAGTGGCTAGTCAACTAGACTACAAAGGAAAAGTTGTCGGGTTCGATCCCATTGATGGCTTTCGGGTTTACCCAGCCTTATATGGGTACCTGATTTTTTTATGGGAAAGTAAAGCGGCACGGATGTAATACCGACCCCATTACCACAAAAATCATGTGCTGAAGGTCTGTAAAATATATGGTCACTAACACCATATTCCCTATACGCCAGTTGGCGTGACTGGGGCTCTTTACTTTCTCTTTACTATTCAGCATCTGTTCTTGTATTATGTTTTCCGCTGCGGCCAGGTAAATTAATTCAACTTTTATTTTACCTTTAAATTTGATTAAGTGAGTATAAAGAAACAAATTATTTATCCTTCGTGTGGATAAAAATTAAATGAATGATATGCATCACTCTGCCCAGGCAGTGCCTATTGACATTCCGATTTATTTACTAAAAGCACAACTCACAAACACCTTTGCACTTTTTTCTCCACGTGGGTCCCTCGCCGCACATGCAGATAACTTCATCTTTCGAAGGTACTCATATTTTTCCATTGATGAGTAATTGACGTTTCAAGCTGGGCCTAGCTGCTGAGACCAGGGGTGGTTGTCGTAGAGAGAGATCATAAATTAAAATCCTAGCTGGTGCGATCGAGATTTAAACTCACAGCCTCTCTATCTTGAGACCGGCGTCTTGCCGCGAGACTAACCAGTCTCTCCCACACCTCCAACCGATGCATTGACGACGACCCTACAGAGTAATATAAAAAAAAACAACTGATTCATAATTGTGAACTTGTCTTCTTTTGTATCCGTCTCCTATAGGAGTTAGTAATCGAATCCCCTACTTTGAACTCAGGAATGACTTGAAAGAAAAAAAAAGGGATGCTCCAAATATCGTTCAAACCGGCTATTCTCTGACATTGAGGCGGTCATCCCCAGACGGAAGTAAGGGGCTGCCTGTCAGTATTCTCTGACATTGAGGCGGGCATCCCCAGACAGAAGTAAGGGGCTACCTGTCAGTATTCTCTGACATTGAGGCGGGCACACCCAGACGGAAGTAAGGGGCTACCTGTCAGTATTCTCTGACATTGAGGCGGTCATCCCCAGACAGAAGTAAGGGGCTACCTGTCAGTATTCTCTGACATTGAGGCGGTCATCCCCAGACGGAAGTAAGAGGCTACCTGTCAGTATTCTCTGACATTGAGGCGGGCATCCCTAGACGGAAGTAAGGGGCTGCCTGTCAGTATTCTCTGACATTGAGGCGGGCATCCCCAGACAGAAGTAAGGGGCTACCTGTCAGTATTCTCTGACATTGAGGCGGGCATCCCCAGACGGAAGTAAGGGGCTGCCTGTCAGCAACAGGGCTGAAAGTGATCAGCGAATCATAGCTGACTTCTTGTGGCAGGATTGGTAAACCAGACCTATTCAGATTCTATTCACCCTCTGCGTATTGTCCTTGATAATAAACTAGTCTGTCTTGTAAAGCGAGTAGTATGGACTAGAGGGAATGCAACCCGTTGTTTAAAAATGTCACGCTGAAGTCGGATGTCTTGGACGGAAAGATGCAAATACCGCAGCTTTTGTGATCTACAGCCTGGCGCATTTACGTCAACTTTACGTCACTCTGAAGCTGAACGATGAGAAGAAGTAATCTTAGGTGAACCCAAGAAAGAAAGAAAGAAAGAAAGAAAGAAAGAAAGAAGGAAAGAAGGAAAGAAAAAAGAAAGAAAGAAAAAGGACATATGTAATATAAGCCTATTTTTCTCTTCTTTAGATCAACTTCAAACTCAACAGCTTTGAGTTGAGCTAAGAAAACAACAAATTTTCAAAAATGAACACACACTGAGATTCGAGGTTGTTATGTTCTTCAGTGCCCTCAGACACGCCTCGAGTTGATAAACAACCATTAACAGCATTTGGGCTACTCGTGTTATGTTCTCTCGACGACAAATCAAAATAATGGAGTCCCGAGTTGATGGACTCACGAGGAAGACGCGAGGGTTTAATCTATTTTTGGGTACATTGGAATTCCAGTCTTGAGATAATGTCGACTTGTTTAAAAGATTGCGCATGACTTTATGGGTTTCACTTGTGACTGCAGTACTTATTGCAGGAATGGTTTCTCATCTGTAGACTTAAAACAACATGCACTCGTCTTCTTGTATGGTGACATGTTAAAATTAGGATTAATTATAATTGCCATCTGCAATCTGTACTGTCAGTCCAACGCCGGTTGTGCAGTATACTTTACTATCACATCAGCATCATCATGTGCCATACCGGTTGGCGTAGGCGATCATATCCATCCACAACCTTCAATCTACAGTGCGTCGTATCAGTTCTGTTGTTGACTGTTTTCCATGCCATGACACCAAGCTATCCAGTATTTTCTCTCTTTGTTGTCCGCAATATCTCTTCCACTTTATTTTGCCTGTTGTAACCAAGTATTCCAACTTTCCTCTTCTCATGATGTACTCGAAAAATGTTGATTGCTTCTTTCTGATGTTTTTTAAGAGCTCCCTTTTTTGTGTTGGCCTCTTTGAGAATTTCCTCATTTGTCTTTTTCGCTGTCCAGGGAACTTTCCATCACACACCCTTTAAAATGTAAAGTTCTAAGTAGGATGTATGTAGATGCTATTCTTTTGGTCTTTTGTTTCAAAATGTGTGTTTGAAAAAAAAAAAAAAAACTAAGAGGGGAGGAGGTTCATTTACGTTCATTTGGACAAATATCATGCAAATGTATCACCTCTTTCTGATAAAGGTTATAATAACATAGACACATTCAAGAGATTTGAAGAATGGCAGATTATAATGAATGTAATGTGAGTACTAATAGAATATCGGTGCAATATGACGACAATTAAATGGAGATTGGGCACAGCTGTTTGTCAAATTTACTTTAGTTTCTTTGTTTATAAGAATCTTTTGAGAAATCATCATCAAGTGTCATGCCTGCTGGCGTAGGAGATCATGTCTCTCCACAACTTTAGACCTCGACAGTTATTTATCATTTCTGTTGTTGACCTTCTGTCAAGCCATTCTCTTAAGTTTTCCTATATTCTTTCTCTTTGCTTCCCTCTATCTCTTCGTCCCTCAATTTTCCCAGTTTTCACAATATATTCCAGCTGTTCCCTTCTCATTACATGGCACAAAGATGATGATTCTCTTTTTGCTTGTGCCTCTTTCAGAACGTTTTCATTACTCTTTTTAGCTGTCCATGGCATTATCACCATTCTTCTGTAAAACAATATTTCTATAGCCACCAGTGATTTTCTAGCCTTGATGTCCTATTGTCCATGATTCACATCCATATATTAATTAAGACCGGCTCTATATAACTTTTAAGAACTCTTTTTTTTTTTTAGAAATAATAAACACGTATATGTTACATTCAAGTTCATTAGAAGTTATATCGCAACGACGAATAATATTTCTGTTGACAAATATGAATAGGCACAAAAGCTGCTAATTTAATAACATGTCAATTACATGAACATTCTTTAAGATAAATACCTAACATTTTATTATGCCGAGTCACAAACTGAAATAACCCCCCTTTAAAGGTCAGTTTTATGAATGAACGGAATACACATATTCCAATACACCCTTATCCTTGAATAATAGAAACATTTCCAAAAGCAAGAACTAAAGTGCCACTTTACAATTGAAGTAAACAACTGTGTTCAAGTTTTTATGTGTTTTAATACGCACCAGCTGGATATTTTTGTACTTCAAAACTTGACCCTTCACTGTTTGCATTAGGACGCCTAACTTTTGATTTATTTTAGTTTTTCGTATTATAACCTTTAACCTCAGATGGTAGATGTAGAACAGAGGTGGGATAGTAGATGTTGAATAGAGGTGGGATGGTAGATGTTGAACAGAGGTGGGATGGTAGATGTTGAACAGAGGTGCGATGGTAGATGTAGAACATGGGGTGAGATGGTAGATGTAGAACATGGGGTGAGATGGTAGATGTAGAACAGAGGTGAGATGGTAGATGTAGAACATGGGGTGAGATGGTAGATGTAGAACATGAGGTGAGATGGTAGATGTAGAACATGGGGTGAGATGGTAGATGTATAACATGGGGTGAGATGGTACATGTAGAACATGGAGTGAGACGGTAGATGTAGAACAGAGGTGAGATGGTAGATGTAGAACATGGGGTGAGATGGTAGATGTAGAACATGAGGTGAGATGGTAGATGTAGAACATGGGGTGAGATGGTAGATGTAGAACATGAGGTGAGATGGTAGATGTAGACCATGGGGTGACATGGTAGATGTAGAGCAGAGGTGGGATGGTAGATGTATAACAGAGGTGGGATGGTAGATGTAGAACAAAGCTGAGATGGTAGATGTAGAACATGGGGTGAGATGGTAGATGTAGAACAAAGCTGAGATGGTAGATGTAGAACATTGGGTGAGATGGTAGATGTAGAACAAAACTGAGAAGGTAGATGTAGAACAAAGCTGAGATGGTAAATGTAGAACAAAGCTGAAATGGTAGATGTAGAACATTGGGTGAGATGGTAGATGTAGAACAAAGCTGAGATGGTAGATGTAGAACATTGGGTGAGATGGTAGATGTAGAACAAAGTTGAGGTGGTAGATGTAAAACAAAACTGAGATGGTAAATGTAGAACAAAGCCGAGATGGTAGATGTAGAACATTGGGTGAGATGGTATATGTAGAACAAAACTGAGATGGTAGATGTAGAACATTGGGTGAGATGATAGATGGTGTATGGCTTGACAGAAGGTCAACATTATTAATGATAAAAGAATTGTCGAGATCGATAGTTGTGGAGAGACATGATCACCTACGCCACTAGTCCCGATCTTTGATGATGATGATGATAATGAATCATATTTTATTTGTCATGTAATGGGAAGGGAACAGCTGGATATATTATGACCACTTAGAAAATTGAGGGACGAAGAGATAGAGGGGAAACAAAGAAAAAATATAACAGAAAGCTTAAGTAAACGCCTTGACAGAAGGTCAACAAATGAAATGATAAATAACTGTCGAGATTGAGAGTTGTGGAGAGACATAATCACCTACGCCAGCAGATATGGTACATGATGATGTTTACTCTAACCTTAATCAATTTACTTAAGAACTGACACTATTAGCGCTCAATCTCTATACCACTTACACCCGTATGATACTTATCCGTCTACTACAAACCCACTAAACATGAAATCGAGCCACCGACCGAAGCGGTTTCCAGCACAGATCCAGTAATTGTCCTGAATTCTGTAGGAAATCTTCCATCAGACGAGGTGACTCAGGCACAAGCCACAAGTACATACTATTTCATTTGTACACACGCATATACAAGCACACACACGTATACAAACACACAAGCGTTCACAAACACACACACACGTACACAAACGTTCATCATCATAATCATCATCATCGAGTGCCTTCTCCGCAACGAAGGTTGGCTACCATGGATCGCCATTCTATTCTGTTTCTTGCTTTGATGGTGCAAGGCTGTCATAGATTGACTTGTCCATCTTTTGATGTTACTCGTCCATGTTAGTCTTGGTCTGCCTCTGCCCCTTTTACCTTGTATTTTCCCTTCCAATATTACTTTTAGTGGGCTGTTGTGAACACAAACGTTCACAAACACAAAAACGTATACAAACTCACAAACGCCCACAAACACGCACACGTACACAAACACACACACGCATACAAACACACAAACGCAACAAACACACACACGTACACAATCACACATACACACGTACACAAACTTACACAAAACGTTCTGAAACATAAAAACGCATACAAACATACAAACTTATAGAATCACACAACCGTTCACAAACGTACACAAACACCTCACACGTACACAAAAATATGTCACAGGAAGCATACGTGCCAAACACACAGATTCCCGGACACTCAAACTTGTCATTAATTCGTAGAAGCTGGTCATGGAAATAGGAGACACCAAAGAAAGAAGCTCTATGCTTTTTTAATGTAAACAACGATTATTCTAGTGAACAAATGTGTTTTTAGTAACATAATCCTAGTGAACAAATGTGTTTTTAGTAACATAATCCTAGTGAACAAATGTGTTTTTAGTAACATAATCCTAGTGAACAAATGTGTTTTAGTAACATAATCCTAGTGAACAAATGTGTTTTTAGTAACATAATCCTAGTGAATAAATGTGTTTTTAGTAACATAATCCTAGTGAACAAATGTGTTTTTAGTAACATAATCCTAGTGAACAAATGTGTTTTTAGTAACATAATCCTAGTGAACAAATGTGTTTTAGTAACATAATCCTAGTGAACAAATGTGTTTTTAGTAACATAATCCTAGTGAACAAATGTGTTTTTAGTAACATAATCCTAGTGAACAAATGTGTTTTTAGTAACATAATCCTAATGAACAAATGTGTTTTTAGTAACATAATCCTAGTGAACAAATGTGTTTTTAGTAACATAATCCTAGTGAACAAATCTCTTTTTAGTAACATAATCCTAGTGAACAAATGTGTTTTAGTAACATAATCCTAGTGAACAAATGTGTTTTAGTAACATAATCCTAGTGAACAAATGTGTTTTAGTAACATAATCCTAGTGAACAAATGTGTTTTTAGTAACATAATCCTAGTGAACAAATGTGTTTTAGTAACATAATCCTAGTGAACAAATGTGTTTTAGTAACATAATCCTAGTGAACAAATGTGTTTTAGTAACATAATCCTAGTGAACAAATGTGTTTTAGTAACATAATCCTAGTGAACAAATGTGTTTTTAGTAACATAATCCTAGTGGACAAATGTGTTTTTAGTAACATAATCCTAGTGAACAAATCTCTTTTTAGTAACATAATCCTAGTGAGCAAATGTGTTTTAGTAACATAATCCTAGTGTACAAATGTGTTTTAGTAACATAATCCTAGTGGACACATGTGTTTTTAGTAACATAATCCTAGTAAACAAATGTGTTTTTGTAAATTAATCCTAGTGAACAAATGTGTTTTTAGTAACATAATCCTATTGAACAAATCTCTTTTTAGTAACATAATCCTAGTGAGCAAATGTGTTTTTAGTAACATAATCCTAGTGAACAAATGTGTTTTTAGTAACATAATCGTAGTGAACAAATGTGTTTTAGTAACATAATCCTAGTGAACAAATGTGTTTTAGTAACATAATCCCAGTGGACACATGTGTTTTAGTAACATAATTCTAGTGAACAAATATGTTTTACTAACATAATCCTAGTGAACAATGTGTTTTTAGTAACATAATCCTAGTGGACACATGTGTTTTAGTAACAAATAACCTAGTGAACAAATGTGTTTTAGTAACAAATAACCCAGTGAACAAATGTGTTTTAGTAAGAAATAATCTAGTGAACAAATGTGTTTTAGTAACAAATAACCCAGTGAACAAATGTGTTTTAGTAACAAATAATCTAGTAAACAGATGTGTTTTAGTAACAAATAATCTAGTAAACAATTGTGTTTTTAGTCGCAAGTAACTTAATAAACAAATAAGTTTTAGTAGCGAATAACCAAGTAAACAAGTTAATCTAGGATCAAATACGCTTTTAACAACAGTTAATCTACTATAAAAATATGTTTTTAACAACAGATTATCTAGCATAAAAATATGCTTTTACCAACAGTTACTATAAAAAAATATGCTTTTAACAACAGTTAATCTACTATAAAAATATGTTTTAACAACAGTTAATCCAGTATATAAATATGTTTTAACAACAGTTAATTTAGTATATAAATATGTTTTAACAACAGTTAATTTAGTATAAAAATATGTTTTAACAACAGTTAATTTAGTATATAAATATGTTTTAACAACAGTTAATCCAGTATATAAATATGTTTTAACAACAGTTAATTTAGTATATAAATATGTTTTAACAACAGTTAATTTAGTATATAAATATGTTTTAACAACAGTTAATTTAGTATAAAAATATGTTTTAACAACAGTTAATTTAGTATATAAATATGTTTTAACAACAGTTAATCCAGTATATAAATATGTTTTAACAACAGTTAATCCAGTATATAAATATGTTTTAACAACAGTTAATTTAGTATAAAAATATGTTTTCAGGACAACGGGAATGACAGACAAGTGAGATTCTCTCTTTGAATGACGTAATTGCTTAAGTTTAAGAGGAGCCGCGATAGCTCAGTGGTTAGTGAACTGGACTACAAAGGACAAGACGTAGGGTTCGATCCCAACCGACGGCTTCCGGGTTTCACCCAGCCTTTAATAGGTACCGGACATTCTTTTTCTGGGATAGTAAAGCTGCTCGGGCGTAATACCGACCACATTACCCCAAAAATCATGTGCCGAAGGTCTGTAAAATTTATGGTCACTAACACCATATTCCCTATACGCCACTTGGCCTGACGGGGGTACTATACTTTTTTCTTTTTTTTTTTTTTTTTACTTCAGTCAGTTTTAAACCTTTCTCTCTATTGGAACATACATCATCAATAAGAGTTCTCCAATCATTGCTGTTCTTTGATGTCTCTTCAAATATTCTCTCTTTACTTTACTTTACCTTTATGAACTAATGTATTCCATATATAGAAGTAAGAATGACCAGGCAGTAGTTGGAGTAATAGCACGTTGGTGGTCATTTCGATTTTGTGAGCTGATTTGTGTAACACAATAAAGGAAAGACATATCAACAAAGATAAAACACATACAACTAAATAGAAGGATATATGTGGATGTGTCTGTGTGTGTATGTGCCTGTGTGTTGTCTTTGTGTTCGTCCTAGCTCGCACTGCCCAACAAGGAAAGAGCAGAGAGATTTCCTGGTTCCACAAATATAACATATGGACAGTTAATCGATCAGGCAGACACCGATTAATTACCCCCGACACAGCTGTTTGTCACTAATAAATAAAATGTAGTAAAGTACCCCCGTCACGCCAAGTGACGTATAGGGAATATGGTGTTAGTGACCATAAATTTTACAGACATTCAGCACATGATTTTTGGGTAATGTGGTCGGTATTGCGCCCGTGCCGCTTTACTTTCCCTGACAAAAAATTCGATAACCATTTCAGGCTGGATGAACCCGGGAGCCGTCGGTTGGTATCGAACCCTGCCTCTTGTCCTTTATTGTCCAGTTCACTAACCACTGAGCTATCACTGCTCCCGCTGTTTCCCGCTTTTTGTTACTAATACTTTAGCTGATTTGACCTCATTTATGTATTTTCAGAAAGATAAAATTGGTTTATTTTTTTTCCTCTAAAACATTCAAAGTGATAAGAAGTTTTACCTTTCTTTTTTTTTTTTTTTTTTGGTAACTATCATGGTAAAAAAATTGAAAATTGCGTACCGGAAACTCAGATTAGCCGATCCTAGATATTTTTTTGTTACGAGCTTTAACATCAAAAGTATCATCAATACATAAACAATGTTGCATTCTGTGTGCGGTGTCACAAACTGGAACCACTTCCATAAAATATCACTTTTAAGAATGAGCAGTATGTACTAGGCTTAAGACATCTTCATCCACAAACTTTGCAAAATGTTCAAGATTAGAACTAAAATGTCACTTTGAGATGTAAATAAACAGCTGTGATGAGGAACGAGTAGTAGGACAGACATTACAGGAAGTGAAACTACATGTTTGTATATAACTGCTGATGTGGGGAGTCTGATATTGAGATAGGAGGGAAATAATAATATTAAATGAACATTATTGTTGGGGGAAATAATACTATTAAATGAACATTATTGTTGAGGGAAATAATACTATTAAATGAACATTATTGTTGAGGGAAATAATACTATTAAATGAACATTATTGTTGAGGGAAATAATACTATTAAATGAACATTATTGTTGAGGGAAATAATACTATTAAATGAACATTATTGTTGGGGGAAATAATACTATTAAATGAACATTATTGTTGAGGGGAAATAATACTATTAAATGAACATTATTGTTGAGGGGAAATAATACTATTAAATGAACATTATTGTTGAGGGAAATAATACTATTAAATGAACATTATTGTTGAGGGAAATAATACTATTAAATGAACATTATTGTTGAGGGAAATAATACTATTAAATGAACATTATTGTTGAGGGAAATAATACTATTAAATGAACATTATTGTTGAGGGAAACTTCCAAGGTGATGGGGTAGCGATTTATTCCAGGGGAATATGTATGTTTATAACACTTGGAACAATAAATCACAAACAATCAACAACAGAAAAAAAATAATAAAGAACAGTAGACAGCCCTGAGCAGGATTGAATTAAATAAAATAAATAAAAATGTTCAACTCCAATGTTACGTCAATCATATTATGTGGCTGTGAAACATGGAGAACACGAAAACTGACAATTACCAAGATACAGACTTTCATTAATGGATGCTTACGCAGGATAAAAGGATGGAAATGGCAGGACAAAATCACTAACATAGAATTATGCAAATGTACCAGGCAAATACCAGTGGATAAAGAGATACAACAAAGATTTGGCGCTGGATAGGACACACACTGCAGAAGCCAACCGAGAGTATTACACAACAGGCCCTTTTTAGGAATCCCCAGGGAAAAGACAAAGAAGAAGACCAAAGAATTCTTGGAGAAGACAGATCGAAGCAGAGATGAAGATGATGGGGAAGACACGGAATGATCTTAAAAGAATGGCAAGAAACAGAACGAATTGGAAAGTGTTTGTTGACGACCGATGCTCCACAGGGAGCTGATAGGAAAAAGAAGCAGGATTGACCCCGGCAGTTGGTCATGTGCTATAGCGTATGTTTCTCATGGCATGACGCTGTGTCGAGGGGGTACGAGTTCGATCCTGATTCGCGCTGTCGATTGTTCTTTGTTTTTTCTTTAATGTTGTTGATTATTTGTGATTTGTTTTTTCTTTAATGTTGTTGATTATTTGTGATTTGTTTTTTCTTTAATGTTGTTGATTATTTGTGATTTGTTTTTTCTTTAATGTTGTTGATTATTTGTGATTTGTTTTTTCTTTAATGTTGTTGGTTATTTGTGATTTGTTTTTTCTTTAATGTTGTTGATTATTTGTGATTTGTTTTTTCTTTAATGTTGTTGATTATTTGTGATTTGTTTTTTCTTTAATGTTGTTGATTATTTGTGATTTGTTTTTTCTTTAATGTTGTTGATTATTTGTGATTTGTTTTTTCTTTAATGTTGTTGATTATTTGTGATTTGTTTTTTCTTTAATGTTGTTGATTATTTGTGATTTGTTTTTTTCCCACGAGGGTTGTAGACAGACAATACCTCATCCATTGTAATGATGCTGTTGGGTTAACGGAGCAACATGGACGAAACACACACATAGAACTGGCACAGATAGTCACTGCTCGCTGACAGCGGTTTACATTTACTGGATATATTTGGAAGACCTCTGGATGTGTCCGGTGTGTGATGATGATGATTATAACTCAACATCACCATCATCAATATCATCATCATCAAGTTCAATGCCTGTTGGCGTCAGTGATCTCTCCATAACTTTCGATCTCGACAGTTATTTATCATTTCTTTTGTTAACCTTCTGCCATTCTCTTAAACTGTCTGGTATCTTTTCTCTTTGCTTCCCTCTATCTCTTCGTCCCTCAATTTTCACAGTTGTTACAATATATTCCAGCAGTTCCCTTCTCATTACACGGCCAAAAAATGATGATAGTTTCTTCCTAATATTGGAAATTAGCTCTCTTGTTTGCTTTGGCCCCTTTCAGAACTTAGCATATCATAAAATGTGTGTTTCTTCTGTTTCATCTGTAGCAAGGGGGACTGGTTAGTCTTGAGGTAAGACGTCGGTCTCAAGACAAAGAGGTTGTGAGTTCAAATCCCAGCAATGCCATTTGGGATTTTTTATTTATGATTTCTCTCTGCGGCAACCACCCCCTGGTCTCAGCAGTGAGGCCCGGCTTGAAACATCAATTACTCATGGACGGGGAAAAAATATGAGTACCTCCGCAGACGGGGTTTTCTTCCTGTGCAGCGAGAGACCCCTGTGCACACGGTTGCCAGTGTAAGAATGAATGAATACGCAAAATTTAATTCCTAGTCTCTAGGGATTTCGTCAAAGGTAAAAAAAAAACAAAAATAAAAAATAAAATAAAATCTACAATATTTGTAACAATTTGAACACTTTCAACTGCGGAAAAAAAAAACAGTGTATGACAAAAAGAAACAAAAGAAACATTTAAGCTGGTTCACAATAAGTTTATATCAAGACCAGCATAAAAACCAACTTTAAAAGAAAAACTAAAACCGAAGATCATCACCATCATCACGTAGTGTCGTCTCCGCATCGAAGGTTGGTTACCATGGAGCGCCATTCCACTCTGTTTCTTGCTTTGATGGTGCAGATTGTCTTAGGCTGACTTGTTCATTTTTTTATGTTATCCACCATGTTAGTCTTGGTCTATCTCTGCCTTTTTTACCTTGTATTTTCCCTTCCAAGATCACTTTTATTAGGTTATTGTGTCTTTTAATATTCCCAATAAATCTCATCTGTCGTGTTTGAATTGTGTTTAGTAGTTTTCTTTTCAATGTTAGTTGTTTTAAGACTTCACCGTATGTTTTCATTTCATTTGATCCAGTTCTACCTATTCTTCTATAAATCCACATTTCAAAGGCTTTAATTTCTGTTCTGTTTTCTTGGCTAATGTCCAAGTTTCTGCACCATACAGGAATGTTGAAAAGATATAACATTTTGCTAATCTTTGCTTTAGCCCTGGTGTTATTTGCTTTGATATTACTATATTTTTCGTGGCATTAAAATTACTTATTGCCATTCCTATTCTTTTGTTTATTAAACCTAACATCCCTTTTCAAAACGAACAATTACTAGAACTCGAAAATCTGTTATATTTCCTCAAGCCCTCGGACACGCCTCGAGCTGATAACCGTGTACCCAGTACAAGTATTCAAGCTACTCCTGTTAAGTTCTCTCGTCGGCAAATCAAAATAGTGGAGTCCGGAGTTGATGGACTCGCGAGCTTTAGATGCGAGGGTTTGTTCTATTTTTGGGAGCATTGAAATTCCAGTCTACAGCTAATGTTGTCTTGGATAGAAGATTGTACACGACTTTATGGCTTTTATTTGTGTCTATAGAGCTCACACGAGGGATGGGGTTTTTTTGCTTGTCACTACAAGCAATATACACGTATATCAAAGAAGCAAAGAGCTGTAATCAGTTTTTGTAATCACGTTTCTTTGTGTGTGGGTGAGCATAACAAATGCGTTTGACATTATATTACATTAATTAGGGTAGAGGTAACGATAACTGCGCCCTATAACACTGTTATCGTGGGGAAATGGAGAGTAACAAAATGCACTTCACTCGAACGTACGAATGTACGCATTCACTTCAATTAAAAAGTAAGAGGGCAACATAAGCACTTCGCTCGAAATTACGAGTGGAAAATATGCACTTCATTAAAAATTACGAGTGTAAAATATGAACTTCATTAAAAAATTACGACTTAAAATATGCACTTCGTTAAAAATAACGAGTTAAAATATGCACTTCATTAAAAATTACCAGTTAAAATATGCACTTCATTAAAAATTACCAGTTAAAATATGCACTTCGTTAAAAATTACGAGTTAAAATATGCACTTCATTAAAAATTACGAGTTAAAATATGCACTTCATTAAAAATTACGAGTTAAAATATGCACTTCATTAAAAATTACGAGTGTAAAATATGCATTTTATTAAAAATTACGAGTGTAAAATATGCATTTTTTTAAAAATTACGAGTGTAAAATATGCACTTTATTAAAAATTACGAGTGTAAAATATGCATTTTATTAAAAATTACTCTTTCCATCCGTCTCACCTTGCTGTGTGTCACGCCTATTTGGGCCGCGTGCGTTTCGCCGTATAGTGCGTCACTCTCAATTTAATTAGTGTGAACTGCCATCAACCTATATTCTTTTAATATGTCGTGTATCATCCTAGTATTGGTGAAATCTAATACCTTGATCAGTTATCGAAAACTTCATATATAATATGTTATATGTTATATGTTAGATAAATATAAATATGTAGATTGATTCT